>SCDT01001153.1:6586-33230 GCA_004143765.1 Drosophila melanica
GTTTTTTATGCTAATTGTGACAAATAAAATCGATTAAAACTATAAATTCGCAATTCTAAATTTTGAAAAAAATTTTTTTTCCAAAATTCACAAGGGGGAGTACATGATTTTATGACCAAAAAATTCAAAAAAATTTTTTTTTCGAAAATGAATATATTTTGAATGTAGAATCAATATATAGGACAAATCATGATCAAAATGCCATCAAGCGTGAAAATCGGTTCACTTTTGACAAAGTTATGGGGGTTTGATATATGGGAGCTATGGAATCTTTTATTTAAGAACGTGAACGAGTATAACGCAGTCGNAAAATCGGTTCACTTTTGACAAAGTTATGGGGGTTTGATATATGGGAGCTATGGAATCTTTTATTTAAGAACGTGAACGAGTATAACGCAGTCGGTATCTCCCGACTGCAATGTTCTTGTTTCCTCTCAATTACATTATATAACTGCTCCCAGTTTATCTTCCAGAGATTTCTTAATGCGATATAAGGAGGACCTAAATGTTGTCTGTGGTAAACACTTGAGGCCTAATAGTAGCTCCGCCGAGGGTACCTTTACTTTATGCAAGTTGTGCTGGAGGACTTTCAGCAGCACATCTGATGAGTTCCTCCAGTCGCGTTGGCTCGATTATTACCGCCTTGTCGCCATCTTCTTCTACGGCTGCCTCCTCTATCTCCAGACCTTGGCTCAACAACGGATAGCAAATCAAGGTATTCTTATTTGGCAGTGATAAAATAATTAATGACAGTCCAAAAAATATTTATTCACTTTACTTTCATTACATGTAATTATAGATATTTTAAACTTTTGTTTATTATATAATTGCACAATTCATTTCATATTGTTACATTTTAAATTAAGGCGTAAAATGTTCAAAACTTATTTGCCTCAAAGTAAGTTTTTGGTCTATCCACGGCCGTAAATATGCAATACTTGCATATACACCTGGTATATTTTCTTCGCCGCAACCTATACCCCAAGCAACTAAGCCAGCAGCTTTGTAACGATTTGGTTGCCCTTTAATTGGACACACCAATGGGGATCCACCATCACCTTTGCATGTATCTTTATCCTTTTCTCCGCCTGCACATATAAAGCTTTCATGCAAAATAAAATATTTCCGTAGGCGTGTTTCTCGTAACTCATTTTGGCATTTTGTTCTCTCAACAACCGGCAAATCAATTTTTTTGAGAATAACTTGATATTCTCCGTCCTTTCCAAATTTATTTTTACCCCAACCGGTAGCATAACAGCGCTCGTAGTCAAAAATTTCTCCTGCAGTGGGCAGACAAACCGGTTGAATGTTCATTTGCAAATTAAATGCGCTTTCCAAAATCAGCAATGCAACATCGTTATAAAGAGATTCACTATTGAACTGTTCGTGATATATTATATCCTTAACATAACGATCCTCATGTGGAATTAGTTCATCTTTGGTTTGCGTATCCCATTCACCAGCCCTGACTGATATAAATAGATGATAAGAAATAGTCAAAGTTATAGTTTTGTCAAATTTTTCATACCAACGAGAGATTTTGCATTTTTGTTATAAACGCAGTGGGCTGCTGTTAATATAACTTCGGGTGTTATTAAAGCCCCCCCACATTCATATAAGTTCAGTTGAGACTCTTCTCGTAAAATTGCAACCATCCATGGGAACTCGCCAAATTCGGCTTCTTGATTTGAAGCTCCTGTTATTTTGAACCCAATACCATTCGGGTTCTGATATCCACAGCCACGGTTTTTATCAATAGGCGCAACTGGTATTTCGGGTTTATCTCTCTTGGTGAGTGTTTATATTAAAAGAATGCACACATTATTATATTTTTTATAATTTACTCATTTTAAACATACCTTGTTAGAAATATCACAACAGACTTCTAAGTAGTTTGGGCACCCCGATTCAGTGTCTATTCGGATGTCTATTATATTTGCTCCACTAGTGTTTATTGTATCATTTACACATAGCCATCGAGGCACGCACTCTTTCTGTTCGCCACAGGAGTCATATTGGATGCGTTCTTTCGGCGGAGAACTTGAGGTGGGTGGGTTGACGGGCGTAGGTATTGTTGTTGGTGTTGAATTCGCTGTTTTGAAAATGTCAGCAATAAGATCATCCAGCGAGGTATCTTGTCCCAAGCAGTTATATGCCAAAAGGCACAAAATAAAAAATTTAATTTCCATTATTGGGGTACCTAAAAGCAAAATCTTTATTACTTCAAATTTAATTGTCATTGCAAGTTTTTCTTACTTAACTTAAGATAAAAACTACGGATACTCATTGAGTTGGAAATTGAATTTAGATTTTTTTTGGTTTTAACAATGTTGGAAGCTATTGGCGGAAGGTATCCGGACTTGGTGCCTCCAGTTCTTATAATGTACGAGATGCCCAAAACCGGGTCAAAAAACGATAAATTTTGTTAAAACGAAAACGATAGAGTTTATCGATCATTTAAATAGACCTTATCTGCGTATGGTATATACGAATTAAAAGAGTCAATGATCAGCGTTCATACAGACAGACAGTCGGACAGCGTAAAATCGAGTCGTCTAATGATGCTGGAGAGGCTTTCTTCTCTTGCCCTTTTTTACCAATTCACTTGATAACCTAATGGAGTACAGGGTATAAGCTGAGGTATTATGCCTGTTCAGGGAATAATGATCATATGAAGTCAATGTGAATATGTGTGGAAATTTTTAAAATAAATACTTCAATACTAATAAATAAAAAGCAAGAGTGATAAGCGGCAGTCACATTTACATCAATTCGTGTCCGCTCTCTCTCAAAATCGAGCACTACTTCAATGTGATTGTGTATTACCCTGACTAGTGACAATATTTAGTTATATACACATACTAACACACAAATGTATTTTTATAGAATGTTTTTGTTTTTGTGTTAAATATAAACCTTTTCTTTTCCCAGTGATATGTTTGCATGTGAATTGCTATTCATATGTACAAACCGGTTTAAATCTCGAAGCCACGTACATACATATATATGTATGTGAGCACATATATTTTTTGGACTCTTCTTATTTAATGCTTATACACATTTTAATACCTTGAACCCATTGGGGCAAGCTATCTACAAAAAGTGATAAACTTGTTCTGTGTATGACATATATGTACGAACTAACTGAATCCAAGAAAAGCTTTCTAGCTTTTGCAGTTTCCAAAATCGCTGGAATCATACAGACAGACCGACAGATGGACATGGCGAAATAAAATCATAATCGAGAATATATTTTATTTATATATATATATTCGAAGATGCTTTCTTCTGCCTGTTCCATTTTCACAAAACCATTATAACATTTTTAATGGGTCAAGTCTGTCCGTCAGTCTTTATGAACGAGTCGATTTCTCAGGGCCTACATAGGCTAGAAAGGTTATCTTGGACTAATTTGTTTCTTAAATACCATACGCTGATCAAGTTTATTCCGCTTTTTATTGACCCGGTTTTCTTAGCATAACTTGCAAAAATAAAATAAAAGCTAAAGCCACTAAAGTTGTTTTAATATGTTCGCGTAAAGCAGAGTTTTTTATTTAACAAAAAAAAAAAGAAAACAAAAAAATTCAATTTAAACTCAATTTTATCACAATGGAATTAAATGGAATGGTAGCGCAGCCGGTAAGTGTTGTGCACTTGAAACCGAAGGGTTGGAGGTTCGAGTCCGAATGTGTTGAATTGATGTCTTCTTTTTTTGAATGATCCATAATTATTCATATTTTTTTGTTTTTATCACAGATCGTTAGCTTAAGTTTATAAAATGGTAATGTGACGCTTTCTTTTCGTTGATAATTATTTATTAATTTTTTTTTTTAATTTTAAATTACCTCAATAGTCATCAATTGTGTATGTGTTAAATGCTCTGTTCAGGGTATCTCCTCGTCGGACTAGAGCAATCTCCCTTGTTTGTACACTTGATGTTAATTTCGCTGCAATACATATGTATGTGCACATATACACATGCATGTGTATGTACTTAAAATATTCCTATCTTTCATGGAGTGCATTTGTATATGTATATATGAACATAAATACATACATACACGTACATACATATATGAATGGATATTAAGGCCTAAAAATAGCAAGCCGCTATAAGTACTTGATCTTGTTTACAAACAAGGAAACTCAATTGCACACATCTTACATATATATACATATATATGTGTATACAAACTGTTAAAAAAGTAACCACAGGAATTCTATTAATATATATGTATGTATGTATGTACATATAAGAATCTATAAGCATTTGTGCAGTTGCACAAAATAAAGTTTAACACACTTAACGCAACAATAATTATACAAAATACGAATACATTTGATATAAACCCACACAATATACTTACATATAAATTTGATTTTTTTAATAGCTGATTATACAACAATACCTCCACAGTTCGCTGTATACAAAAAGTGAAGACAAACTAAATTTATATTAGGCTGGAATTAAACTCGAAGTCTGAGCTTTTGGTGCTTCAATTCACTGTCGGCTGTGTTGAAGCTTGGAGTAAAGTCGACGACCAAGCGCATAAAGAGACGACAGTTTGCTCACGAACTTTTTCGTTCAATACAGTTCAGCTAAATAAGAAGAGCGCATTGCGAGGAGCAACAGTTTATTACATTGCAAATTGGTAAAAAAGGATATAATGTTTTTTTGCAATTGTATGTACAGGAAACATCTCCCATAGTGTATATAAATTCTTGATCGGCATCAGTTGCCGAATCAAGTCAGCCACGTCCGTCTCTCTTTCTGTCTGTCTTGATCCCGGATCCCGTCCGGGATCCTCCTGGACACCGCACCCAACTTTGCCTCGGCTATCACCTGTCGTATCACTTGATCTGACTGACGCTCTCACCGGTTGCCGTCTGATTCACCTTGGCGGTAGGATATACCATGTCATCCTGGACCGTGGCCTTTTCCGTCTCCAGTTTCAACTTCGCAAATTTTATCGATTTCAAATTTGAGGTGTATCGACATGTTATCGAATCGGCAGAGTTCTAGTGAGCGTGTCAAATAAATTTTGGCACTTTGTCTAATGCAGAATACTGCAAGTATATATTTAAGGATTCAAGTCTGTAGAAAGAAAGTTCCGTATGTACACAAAACGGACGGAGAGACAGACGGATATTGCAGAAACACAAACGAACTACTAGTTCCTTTCGCTTTGTAGTTTGGTGGTGTATTTTAATGCTTTTTATAAAGATCGTACTTTTAATTTAGATGATATTTACGAATTTAGCCAAGCTCAGCTCCTGAGTAAAGTGAACTGGGCAGGTGTTTGTGTGTGTAGTCGTTTGCATATTTGTGTATACGTGTGTGTGTATGTGGGATTTTGTTTATGTACATATGTATGAATGCAAGGCGGGTAAAAAGTATGTTAAAGTACAGCGTATAATCCAGTTGGGCACTCTCCACTAGAGTAAATTTACTTTTTCACCATGCTTTCCTATTGGTCAAATGCATTCAAGAGCAGAAACGTTTGCTATTGGCTGAAATGTGGGGGTGTGTTCATGCATTGGTGTGGCCAATATTTATGTATCATGAAGCAGTCTTCGCTTGAAAAATATTCTTCAATCAGTTTTAGTAATGTTTGTGCCGGTAATGAGATAAATGCTCGAGAATGTAATGTTTATTCCGTCAATAGTTTTATTGATAGATAAGCAAGTACATAGAACACATAATTTCGAATTTTTAAATGAGTGAAATGTCGAAATATGTAAGTCCAGTATGTCGGGAGTCTCCTTCGTTTTATTTCAACGGTGATTACAATAACTCGCCTATTTCGGATTTAAATGCTTTTGATTGTATGTATTTAAACAATCAAATAAATGTGCATATTTATATATATGCGATATATATATAAAATATATGTATTACAATATATGTATTGTATCAAATAACTAAATTCATATTCATTCATACTATAATGTAAAAATAAAACCATACCAGTTTAAGTATTTTAAAGAGATTTAATAAGGTGTTGTTTCAAGGTGCACCAATAAAAACCGTTAAAACGGTATGCAAATTTTGTAGAACTGTGTGTAAGAGACAATGTATCTTATAATATGTTTGTGTATGTTTAATTTATATTCATTTTATTTGGATAAAATAAATTAATAAAAAAATATAAAGTTTTTATTTAAATACCTTAGTGTTTGATTTGCAGACGGTGACTAAAATTATTAAATTAGGTTTTCTGTATCATTCTATACTCCTTTGGTTTTGCTTTACAATGTCCGTGAAAAACAAATATGTTAAATAAAATCATAAGCAAACTAAACTAAACTAACTGTCACGACACGAACTACCTAAAAATCGTTTCTACATATTTTTATCCAATATATTCCATGTGTAAAAGGAAATTTCATATTCAGACTCCGAAAATTAAGTTATTTTTTCTTTCTTAATAAAATTTTCTTTTTGTTTTCAGATTCAAACATAAAAAGTGCAGGGGAAATATTTACTCCTGCTAATCAACTTAGTTTCATTCCACATCCAACGGTTCGAACTATCAAAAAGAGAAATACCGCTAATAAAAAAGAACGAAGGCGTACCCAAAGTATTAATAATGCATTTTCATGCCTTCGTGAAAGAATTCCAAATGTTCCTTCAGACACAAAGTTATCAAAGGTAAGGTTTTACTTAATTTGTGAAAGTTACTAAAATTCTCCAATAAAAATTAAAAATTCAAATAAGGTTAGATTCTTATTAAATTTATCAAATATGGTATTTTTGTTGAGCTTTATTTCAGAAGAATGTATTCGTTTTCTATCATTACTTGAAAAATTTATAAATGAGTTGAAAGCTAATAAACAGATCTATCAGTCTTACGCACTTTTGATTTTAATCATTGGTTTTGAAACTATATATTTTTAAATAAGAGAAATATGATTTCACGATATTTTGACTGAAAATTTCGGAGAAATGTAAAAAATATTTGAAACTTCTCAACGGAACTATTTTCATAGTGGCATTTATAAGGCGTCGTTTGTCATATTACTCATTGAAAACGATGGAACAACGGCGGTATAACAATACTTTAAAGCTCCGTATTTTTTTTTTTTTTTTTACCTTTTTACTTTAAAACTACATTTAAGTGTAAAGAATTTTGAAATTCATGCACAGATCTACAAAAACTTTTATTTTAATGCATATTACAAATATATATTATTTATCACATTTGCAGATAAAAACTTTAAAATTGGCAATTTTGTACATTAACTACTTAGTTGGAGTTTTAGAAGGAGATCAAGATCCAAAAAGCGGATTCCAGGCAGAACTTAAGCTTCCCAGCCGTAAAGTCTACATTGAAAGAAAACAAGCGAATGAGGTATGTTTAAATAAATTCTAGCATTTAATTTTTGTTTGTGTGTTTGTAAACATTAACACCCCCCATTTTTGGTGATTTCTAAAATCTGGGGACATTTACCTCTATATTTAATAAAAGGGAAAAAGTAGTGAAGTAGCAAAAACACGCATCCCAATTACAGTAAGTAGTATTATTGCAGGAGATATATTATAATATAAAATATATAATATAATTCAATAATTGAATTTGATAATGCTAATTGAAAACTCATTTTCAACTTTACTCGCCCATGAATTTATAAAGTTGCATTAAATAGACGCCGTTTAATGTATTAGTCAATGAAATCTTTTGTAAGACGGCGATGACACAACATTTTAAGGATAGACACTTATTCTTACCGATTTAGTTGAGTCCTTTGCGAAATCTTTTACCAAATTTGGTAAATGTTTGACATAAATTTATAAATGGATCATTGATAAAGATATTATTTATTAAAACTTTTGCTAAAACGACAGCAGATATGATTTTCTGTTGTATTGAGCGAAATAAGTCCCCCCTTAACTAAAGGTAAATGGTCATAAATCAATTATATGATATATATAAATAAATGTTTATTCAAAATATGATTATCTATTTGTTTCTTATGGTATTCCATGTAGTTTTGGTTTTCAAGTATTGGTTTCTCGTATGAGAAACGCCCACCATATTGTGATTCTACAAACCCTGATAACGTCGCTCCATAGATTTTAATTGTTGCTGAAATCGTTCGCTGTGTTCAAGCTCACCTAAGTTGGGCGGGAAAAAGTCCAAGTGGAAATTGCAGGAATTGAATGTTAAGTCACGATCAATACGCACTTTTCTCTTGGGCAAAAATTGAGCAGTGACTTGTCGGAATGAGTTCTAATGATAATTTTTAAACTCGTTCACGAAGTAAAACTTGAATATTGTGCTTGTGCAATGTCCGTCGTGCTGTCAGTCTATCCGTTTGTCCGGATGAAAGCAACCTTTCTGGCGCAGTTGAAGATAGAGACTTTAAACTTCAGATATATACTTTTACTTAACATCTTCAGACAAAGTGCTAAGATTTTTGTGCCACGCCCACTGGCGTACAACTTTTTATTTGTTTTCTTTTGTAATATAGGTTGCCACGTATCAGAAAAGGTGAATTTGGTGAAAAATACAATGTACCTGTCACTTAGTGTAAAAGATCATATGACTTCCTGCTGGTTAGCGAATAGCATCTAGCTACCCTGCGCGCTAGGACATTACCCTCACTGCCCAGACAATTAAAGCTACATTAACTCTGTGGTTGATTATATATATAATATACATGAGTACATACATACATTATACAAGGGTGTTAAAGTGTATTCACGCCAGCATTCTCCATTCCCATCCCTTATCTTATTAGAAGTTTTTACGGACCGTCTGTTCAGCAATATTTTCACATGGCCCAATTACGTAAATACAGCCAAACAAAAGTGAATGTTTTTGGCGGGGAATGGGGTTGATGGTACAAGTTTCCTCAATTAAATAGTCAAGTGTCTGCGATAAATAAATATTTCTATTGATGCATGAGACCACATTACCAAAAAATAAAAGCATTTATTGCTGTTTGAATTGTGGAAAATAATCAGTTAAGTACTTCAAATTCGAATTGTCTGAATGTGCTACTCCAAATTATTGTATCAAACAATGTAGTCAATAAAATAGAAATTCCTGTTTCAGAAATACAACTTGAATAAATTACTCTCTTTTAAACATACTATATTTAATAAATTTAGGGAATCATACCAATCATACCAAAACATACTTTTTCTGATTTTTATTTTTATTGCATCATCGTATTATTTGTTTACGAAGTGTTACTTATATCTTCCATAGTTTTAAAGCTAAAAACGACAAATTGTAAAAATCGGTAAAAAAAAATTTTTTTAAATCTTTAAAATCCGTGAACGATTATAACGCAGTCGGTAACGCCCGTGAAACGGTCTTACTTATCTTTATTTTACACAGAGAGAAAAAAGACGGACTGATTAAGTATTCTCGATTCGTGAAATCCATACTACATTTAAATCTTAAGTAAGTCTGAATATTAAAATATTTTTACTTGGCTATTGATATTAACAGATATAGAGTAAAAAGCAAAAGGTTGTTATCGATTCTTATCGATATTAATAAAACGGTGCAAGTTATCAAAAAAAAATTATAAACATATCTATATAAGTATTCCTCACATCGCTGAACAAAATTTGGTCATTCGCAGTTAACAATTGAAAGCGGCGCGATGTCCGAGAGCGGCAAATGAGAAAACGAACATATCACCGAAATCCAATGCTTATTGGCAACCCTTGGGCTATTATAACCCGCCAGTACCAGAAGATGCGATTGTTCCAATTCATGCCTGAATTCAGTACCCTGAAGTATGAATTGCTCCTGATTCATGCAAGAATTCATCCAGCAATCATGCCTGCACGAATTCAGGCCTGAATGGTAAGGCAACGTCTCATGGGTCGTACAAATTCGACTCTGTTAGCTAGTGCTCTCTGCCATATGGTAAGAACTAGTTTAATTTTTGCGGAATTGAGCGTATGTCGTTCACCCAGTTCACTAATTTTCCCATTCATCAGATCACATAGTATCGTCGCACCGTTCGACTGGCTTATCGCTAGGCCGCACCTCATTCCAGTCTACCGCCGCCAGCTTTGTGCCAGTGTAGACCTTTCCGAATTCGGGTATAGCGGTTGTATAGCTTTGCTGACGTCTCGTATTGCAGTCCAAATGCAAATAGTTATTGAACCGGGCACCGAACAGTTGGAAGAAATGGATGGCCAAGGCCGTTTCCACCTAGTTTGACAGGATTCTGTGAATTTTCCCGTCCGGGGTTTTCTGGTATAAGGCCCCGATCAGGACATATTCTTAGCATTCTACGCAATTCCCTGCCTGGATCTACAAAACCGAAAAATTCTAAATTTACGTCACCTTTACATGAGACTTAGCTCTTATAGTCTCTGAGATATAGTAAGTAGACGAAATTTTCATCTCGATTTTTATCGGTATTATTGAAACGGAGAATATGATAAGTATGATAAGTTTATTTTCGCGTATTAGTAAAATCTGTGGATAAGCCGTTTAGTTTTCTAGTTTCTGTAGTTTCTGAGATCGCTGGGTTTATACAAATGGTAAAATCAACACAGCTTATGGTCCTTATCAATAATATGTATACTTTATAGGATAGGAAATGCATTCCTCTGCCTGTTACATACATTTGCACAATACCATTATAGTAATTTTCAATGAGTTCAAAGTATCGGGCGTTACTGACTGCGTTATACTCGTTCACGTTCGTAATTATTATTTTTATTTTTAAAATTTTCGGTATTTTGTAATTTTCTGTAGTGGAAGATCGTCAAATTTTCAAACCGATATTGGTGACTCTAGTTGGGATGCGTTCTAGTAGATATATCAATGTCGCAATCTTTTGAGGAGGTTGTCAGCTATCTGCATGCCAAGTTTGGTGACCTTAGCTTTACAATTGTGGACTTTATTGATTTGCGATATTATGTATTATCGGTTTGCCCCCAATGGGCGCATATCGATTTGCGATATTATGTATTATCGGTTTGCTTCCAATGGGCGCAGACCAAAATACCTAACACTTTAAAAACTCTTTTGCATATACATTAAATAAATGTTGAAAATTTTAAAATATCCTGCAGAAGTGGCAAAACCAGAAATGCGGGTGGAAATTACAAAATAGTAATTTGAGCTCATTACTGCTTGTGTATCCACATATTTATACATACATATTTCAAATAAAATTTAGTTTAATTATAATTTCTTCTGTTTTTCAGAATAACTACATATCAGCGAAGGGCCGTACAGGATGGCCTCAAGATGTGTGGGCATCGGAGCTTGTTCCTGAACATAATTAAAAATCAATATCTTCTGATTAGACATGTATAATGTTTTAAAAAACTACTTATATTAAACGCATAACAGATATATACAGTAAATGCATATATCAAAATATGAATTTTCGTTCACTGGTGCTCCGTAAAGCATCTATTCGGCTTCTTTTTTCAGATGCAAAATTTAGAATTAGAAAGAAACTTTGATAACAAATTTTTTCATGACTTCTTTCTTCTCGCCTAAAATGAGGGGTTGTTTGCAATATGGTATTGAGTAATGGATTCCCTAGAATTATGCTGCTCATCGATGTACTTGGTTGACAATCTGTGTCCTCGTCGATTTAGGCCCCAAATAGAGCCCTGTATTCACTACATTTGATTGCAAATACCACACAAATACCAGCCGGCGGTCACTGATTCAATGGCAATAGTTTTTCCCTACACAATGTAGACTGTAAATAATTAAATAGATAGTCGGATTTTAAAAAGTTTATTTTAAAGAATTAATTAATAATAACAGCTGAGTCGATGGAGCCTGAATTCAAGATACTTTGATGTTAGATGCCATCGAACATTGCTTTTATTGCATATAGAATAATGAAAATGACAGATTGCGAAATGCAGATCGCCTGTTATGGCAACATAACTTATTTTGCAGATAGGATGTGCTGCCACAAAATGAACGTTTTGAAAATAAAACTCTATTCACAGTTTATTGTTTTTTGTGAAGTTAATTCCCTATTATGAATTACGTTAGATACCGATCGCCACAAAAACGCACTTTGATAAATATTGTCGTCACCGCTGAAAAAACAAAACACTGCATACGCACAATTTAACTAGAATGTTACCATACATATTTTTTAATCATTTGAATTTATAAAATGGGTTAAAACCTGAATGGAAAAATAAACAATACACTAGCACTTATCTAAACGTTTAGGTCCGTATAAAAGAACATAAGCGCAATGCCAGTCACCACCACCAGAAAGTCGTAAAATTTCGTCGGTGGTAACAGATGTAACATCGTCATCATCGAACTTATACCAAATATCGGCATTTGAACGCACCCAGGCCACATAATGGCCAGATGAGCTTGAGCGACCTTTATGAGTTAAAACAGCTTTAAGTGTGTAATATCCAGAGTTGTTGCTGCCCAAATCATCATCAAACGAGAATTTTTCATATTTGCTTTCATCGTTTTCTTCATCGACTTCTAAAGATTTTGCAGTCTTATTTATCTGCGATTCCACATCCATTTTTTTGTCTTCATGGTCCTTAAATTTTGATCGCATAGGACACAAGGCATTTTGCAATTCTGGTGTACATAACTCAAAGGCATCAAAATCAATGGGAAATTTAATATCTTTCAAGACTTTTGCATTTATGCCTTCCTTTCCTTTATATTGAAATCTTACAAATTGAACTGTAAGATATGCTGGAAGTCGACTCACTAAATACTACAAAAAACCAAAGATTAAATTAATATTTTCAATTTCGTGATTTTTGACCTTACAGTTCTTGTGTAATGCGCATCACGACCAAGTGTGGCCGAATTTTTAACCAATTGCTCTTTCATTTTCTATTAATAAAAATATTTATTATCAAAAGCTAATTTTAGTTAAAAATTTAATTTTTTGTAATAGTTACCGATTTTAAGCCGCTTTGCATATACTTAACTTCCATTGATATAAAGCAACTAAGCTGCAAAAAATTTTCGGTTGAAATTGTGGCGGGTTCGTCAGGAGCTTCATCCGCAGTCATTTTGACTTCGAAGGTTCCTCCGAAGAATTGTTCAATAAATGAGCTTAAAAACAAAAAGAATAATGCATACTTAGCGTGATCTCTATATAAGAGTTTTTTCTGACTGTCTAATTAAATGATAAGTATTTAAAGCAAAAGTTTTGACAAAAAATTCCTATTGGTTTTAAATATCGGGAGGTTTTGAAAAATACTACCTGCAAATGTGACCTAACAAAAAGTATTATGTAATAAAGTCCGCATATATTTTATCTTCTGATGCACTGCTATTTTAATGAACACAGTATATGTTTCTCTGAAAAAACATGCATGCATGTTTAATTTTACCGTACGTTTTCTTTCATACCTCATGTGTTTCTTAGCTGATCTTAATAAAACTTATTGCAATTAATTTTTTTGCTATAATATACTTAAAAATTTTATAAATATTTAGTTCAACCAAAAGTAGTATATCAAATATACTATACTATACTATACTAAAGAAATATATTACTCACTTATGCATTTTTTTTCCGGTGACATTATTCACAGACTCGTTGTTTAATGGCATAAGTTTTTGCTGTAGCATTTTCAGTATCTCGGACCAACATTCATTGGCATCTTGTTGCCTATAGGTCCCGTTTTCTCCTGTCTGTGCAAATTGCGGCGACGCCCGGTGCAAAGCTTGCAACAAAACAATCGGTGTGATGGTTGCGCCTTTCTCCATTTGTGCAAATACTATTTTCATAGCTGATGATATAGTAAAAGCAGATGAAGTCGCGTCAGAGCCATCGGGTTGAAATTTTTCCAAGGCTTTGCGTAGTTCAGGCACTGCCCTTAAACATTGGACAGTTGCATTCATATAACATGTATTGCCAAGATTGGTCAAACCAGCGGGAAGACGCATCTACAATTATTTTCAATTCGTATGACGCATGTCTTACAATTATTTTCAATTCGTATGTATATTCCAAATAACATTACCGCAGTTGCCGCTTCTGCTTCGTTCATATCTTCAATAAATTTAACTGGTGTTTGGGGAACTTCTGGCACTTTGTCTTTAGAACCCAATAACAACACAATAGCTCCCTTTGAAATAAAAAACCTTAATCGAAACACTCTGCAGCAATAACTACAACTTACATCTTTTAATTGTAAATTCCATTCATCATCTTTAAGTATTCCACCTTTGCACATAATTTTTTGACGTTCCGGTTGCACACCAGTTAGCGCAAAAAGTTGAGCTTTAAATAATATTGGCTCTTCATCAGTATTGACATCAATATTCGGATAAACTTCACGGCCCCATTTAACTTTTACTGTATTTTCAAATTTTCAAAAGAATAAATGCAATGTGAGTAGAAATTACAAAAATTAAACGTACCTTTAAAAGATGGCATTTTGGAATTACAAACAAATAACTAGAATCTCAAAGTCATGCAAGTCAAGGTGGAATTAGAGATGATAATTGAGCCGGTGGTGGTGGACAAAATATAGACTATACCGATAAATCGGTGGCAGCACGATACTACTAGTATTTCCGTATCGATACCACTTGACGATGATTCTTTGACACTGTGGGTTACCGTCAACGACTAAGTGATGAGCATATGAGAGTTTTACACTATCGATAAGAGTCATAGATAGAATATATTCATGAAACAAACTGATTTAGAACAATTATATTAAACTTGGTCTTATCTTGTTTATGTAAATAATTCTAAATATGTATATTTAATCGTTATATTATTAAAATATTTTAAAAAATTTTCAAATACATCTGTAATATGTATTTTATGAATTGCTGTTGTGTAAGTCTTGCAAACTGTTAAATTGTTAAACATTGGTAGCAAGCCCAAATCTATGTAAGATCTTGGAAGTATATAATATTATATATAATATATTTAAAATTTATAACATGATATGAATTTTTTAAGCCCTCTAAATGCATTTAGATATCTTTAACATTTAAAAGGACTATGTATTTTTGGGTAGTCTTATTGTTATACAAAATAAATTAACAATACAGTACAGCGACTTTTAAGCCTACTCACAACGGCCTGCCGCCAAAAAGAAACTGAAAACGCCACCATCGTGCTTAATAGTGTTTCTAGTTGACTTAAAAAAATTTTTAAGACGAATTCGCAGGCCGTAATTCGAAAAAACGTTGTTGCTGCGAGAACAAATCCCCGGGAGTTACCTAAACAAACTGTACTGGATCAACAATGTCCAGTCCATTATGAAAATAGTATTGCCAACGCAAAAGGTCGGTAAGGAATTGCGCGGGAAGTATAGCCACCTCAGAAAATTATCGCTGCAAACAGCAACTGGGCAACGAACTCGGCGCTCGTTCTTACGCACCTTAATAGTGAAACATCCGAGCAAAAACCATCCAATGATATGTTAATTTTTATATGCAGATTATTGAAACTCCGCCGTGATGTACTGGCTGCACATGCAAGCCGAACCATAAGGGATGTCTCTTATGTCAATCTTTGATCCACAAATCAGCAACGTACGAAAACTTCTAATCGACAGCGCAAGGTAGTGGTCCAAAAACAAAAACTATTCTCTAGTGGTTTTTTAACGTAACGTATATTTATATATATATTTGAACAACTTAATTTTGATGAATATTTTTATAATATATAAATCGAAATATCAAAATTTATATATAACAAAATAAATTTAGTTGCATTCTAATTGTTGTAAATACAGTGTGTATTAAAACATTTGCGCCATTATATATATGCAAATTTATAACGACAACGGTCCATACCTATTAAATATATATCGTATCGTAAAGGTACTATCGAACCTGTAATTCTTGTAGTATCGGGATGCCAATATGTAAGCGAGTTATCGATAGTTAACATAAGAACAAAGAAAAAAATTGATGCGATTAAACGACGCACATCTTTGAAGTATAAACATAAATATTTACAAATCACTTACCCATTTTATAAAACTATATATTATGGATTGTGATAGCATTCAAATGGCTATAACAGAAGAACATCAATTAGCAGTAAGTATAGTTATAGTTGCAAATACTATAGAATGTGGCTATTGCGTTTTATATTTTTGTGTTAGCCCACATTAAATTTTCTCGAATATTCATGTACACATACTTGTAGTTATACTTGCATTAATACATATATGAATACAAACGTGTAAATATTTATCAATAGTTGTTAGTAAAGAAACTTTTTTGAATTTGATTTATGTTGTTTATTTTTTAAGTGTGTGTAGACCAAGGCCTTACAGTTGCTTTATTTGCTTTGTCTATATCAATATTCTTTACTCTTAATGTCAATAATTTAGATAAGTAGCTCATAAAATGTTCCTTAAATATGCTATCATCAAATCAAGCAATAATACAATGGTGGACAAAAGTATTTTGACAAAGCTGTACGAAACGTAATATTGTCTATCTTCCTTAACTGGGTGAAGTTATGCACTTCCTTTTTTATGAGAGAGAAGCTTTGTATATATAGGTTTAAGAGCGCAAACGATTATGAGCGTTACTTTATTTGCAATTAAATACATTAAAACTTTTCATAATGTTGTAAATTGTCTATTATAAATTTGTAGATTTAGGTGCTCAAAATTAGGAAACTGGATTTATATATTTATTTATATTTTAGGAACGCAAGGAGTGTGGTCGAAGGGGACGTAAGCCTGGAAGAAAAACATCATCCGAAAAAGTTGATATAAAAGCAAAGCTAGGTAAGAATTTTAAATCATAAATACTCTTAATAAAAATGCAAATATTTGTTTTCTCCAAATATGTTTTTTATTTTTTATATAGAGCGTAGTAGACAAAGTGCAAGGGAATGCCGCGCAAGGAAAAAACTTCGTTATCAGTATCTGGAAGAGTTGGTTGCAGATCGTGAGAAAGCAGTAATTGCTTTGCGTACAGAATTGGAGCGAGTTGGTTAATATAATTTATGCATTTTATATTTCGATTATTTCACACCTTTTTTTTACAGTTCATGCAATGGAATAGACGGCTTAAGAATAGTGAACGTACGCAATGAATATGATCGGTTGGTTGAAGATGTTGATATTAAGCAGGAGCTTTTCTTAAATTATAAAAAAAATTTGCCCAAATACATTATTAAAACAAAAAAAAAATACTAATACTGTTTGAATTGATATCATTTTAATCAAATTATTAGATCTTTTGTTGAGGAATTTCTTAAATATCTGCTGAATTATCAAATTCCCTGCATAGATACTTCTTTGAACCTTAAACTTTTACCACTGGCTGCCAGAGTCAGCACTTATAAAAACTAATTGCAAAATCTGAAAATTTGTAAGGGTATCTGTGAGCTGGTGCTCCGGACTTGTGCAATCTCAGTTGTTATAAAATCGAACATTCATATCGATGCTATCTTGACGGCCATGGTTTTATAAATTTTTAATATTCCGGATTAGAATTTAAATAGGGATAATTAATATAGTTATTTTAAATCACAGAACAAGGTAATGTCCAAGTGTAGTGACTGACTGAATTCCGTATACTAGTAAAATTCTAAATCTAAACGTTTGTATAAGAGGTTGTACTCTACATATCTAGGCATTACGTGGATCAAGCTTATAACTAAAGTAGTAAAGCAGAACTAAGTCATGTATTTTTTAATGGAACCCAAATTTGGTTTGTTATCACCAATTTGCATTCTGTAATTAGTCAATTCATTCAATTTGCTATGAAATATATAAAATATCTTAGTGTAAGCCAATTGGCAAGTATGTTTATTATCCTTATAGATTTTTTGAAGTGGAATTTTTAGTACTGTGTCTGTTAATACTGAAATGTTACATTGATTAATTTTATTGGACTGTAACTATTTTATCGGAGCTTTACTTAGATTCGTAAACAGGGCGATACATTATTTGTTATTCATTGATAACATTTACAAAATTGCTCATCTCTAACAAGCAAGTCTAAAACATAGTCGAATCATTTTGATATTATTAACATCAACTCAAATGGATTTGGCAGAGGCACAGGGTTCGGAATCAACAAACGTAGATTTAAGACGTGAAGCACGTCGAAAGAAAATATTACAAACTGCAAAGGCCCGGTTAGAAAAATTAAATGGCGGCCCCAGAACAGTTGAAGCAAGTTTTATTGGTAAGCACATTCTGGTTTTTGATTGTACTTTTCTTAATTTTCAGTTAAATTTATTGATTTGTATGAAAAGTATTCATAATGAAACATATACCTCCATTTGTCCGAGTTTTCGGGAAATCGCAATAAAAAAGTTAAAAACTGAGTACACCATCATTTAAAGGACTCATAATTTACATAATCTTGGGAAGCAAAAAAGTTATTAAAAGTTGTTGGGGAGTTGTTTTAGAGCTATTTTCATCGTTTATTCATATTTTCGAACCTAAACTTTTTAAATTTTCCCAAAGATGCTTTATTGGCCTTAAGTCCGGTGATTGTAGTCACGTATTTAGCTGCCTTGGAGCATAATGGAGCAGCCAGTCAGTAAAGAAATCAGAGATTTCTTTAGTGCCACTCTTGAAGCACATGAGCACCTGACGCAGTGTTTCATGGGAAACACTGACACCTCTTGATTCCTTCAGTTGTCTGGCAATGATTCTGACTGAAGTTTTGGGATATCCTGCCATTTTTCTTATTAGCTTACGCTAATGTCAGTATGATAACTTTCGGGAACGGTCACTTGTTGACTGTCCTCAGTCTACCTTTTTTTTCTCTCGATATGGTGATTATAGTAAACCAGCTGGGCGATATAAAACAGTATTGGTTTTTTAAAGCATTGTTTTTATGCCGACATAGACTGTCCCACTGACCCAATGCCCGAATTATACCAGTATTTAAAGTGGTTGATTGTAACAAGTAGACAGAAGCAGCTCCAACCCGATCAAATATATATATTTTTCAACAGCATCACTAATTGAGTCGATTGAGCCCTGGCCGTATGTCAGTCAGTCTGTCTGTATGAACACATCGAATAAATAAAAAAATATTTGTGTTTGTCAATAAGCATAATTATTAGATGGCGTATGTTACCTGGTTAAAAAAAAGCTTAGGTTAATATTTCAGCTTTTAATTATTATAAAATA
The DNA here is from genome assembly GCA_004143765.1 of Drosophila melanica. Classification (NCBI taxonomy): domain Eukaryota; kingdom Metazoa; phylum Arthropoda; class Insecta; order Diptera; family Drosophilidae; genus Drosophila; species Drosophila melanica. The sequence continues at coordinate 25,668 of SCDT01001153.1, forward strand.
TAAAAACTCTTTAAAAACTCAATGAAGCTATATTTGATAAGTTAAAACTTTAAGCAAACAATCTGCATTTAAATAATCAACCATTCTACCTAAAGCAATACTATGTTGCCAAAAGCATACAAAACTCAACACTTTATAAAAAAATTTACCAATATTTTAAATAGTTATAAAATGCTTACTGTTATTTCTATTACAGATTCGCCAGCAGCAGAGGTTTTGGACTATTCAGATCCGGAAGTAGAACCAAACTTTCCTATTGGAAATATCTTTTCTCAGGAAGATCGTTCTTATTATTCTACAGCTAATTTAAACACAATTAATGCCGATGGCGATTTTTTAAGGGGAAGGATCCATATTTTTTTAGCATCGATAATAGGGTATATTCTATCACAATATGTTGTAAATTCTCTTTTTATTCCAGTTTTTTTATGTATAATAATTGAATTATTGTACTTTAAAGGCCAACAATACCCTAATAATAATATTATGTCTTTAATATTGCCCATTGCACTTTTGTTCACAAGTACTTTTTTGGGTAATAAACTCAAGCATATTAATTATCTCTTTCATATATCACAATCCCTTATTATAAATTTAGCAATAAATATTTTCTGTATATGCATAAGTAGTTATTTTCTTCAATATATAAGTATAAGTCATGTTGTTGATATAAAATAAATAAAAGTTGTTTTTTAAACGTTTCAATAATGGTTATGGTAAGCGGCGGAGAAATGAAACGCCCTTATTAAACACTAAACCCATTAAAAACATTTCAGTGTTAATATTTCTTCTGCGCTTTAATTCTGTTTATAGATAAATGTATATTGATCGGTGATATAGATGGGGTATTCGGAATTTTTAATTATTTAACAGATTGAAACGGTGCCATATTTTGTTTTGAAAACTATTACAAATAGTTGGATGGTGATTTTTATACTTTACTACTTTTATCAGGCTCCGCTCACAGAAGGTAATCACCATGCAACAAAGGGAAAATGTGTTCGTTTTCCTAGACGATCTTCTGATTATCGTTTCGTATTTTGAAACACACATAAAATTCGTGAAGCTGGTAGCGCATAGTCTGTAAGAGGCGAACTTGGCGGTCGGGCTAAAAAAAATGTTTTAAATGTCTTAACTATCTCGGATTTATAATATATGGCGGACGCTTACGTTCTGACCCTAACCGTATAGCATCGATGCGACGAACGTCGATCTGTTAAAAAAACCTTCTTAGTTTTTTGGAAACCGCCGGATTGTACTGCCCGATCAACGCCAAATTTGATAGCAAATTCCGCTTGTGCCACATCGGCAGAACAGTAGGGAATAACGCCTACGATGTTACAGACAAGAGTGGATGACCACTGGGTGTTGTCCACGCGATAGAACTGAGGCTGTAGCAGGCAGAAATACGTCTACGTTGGCTGTTCCGCAGGGGCAACCAGCCAAAGGAGCAAATGTGCACGCTCGTTGAGAGCGGCGCATATTTCTAAATTGCCGAGTGGTGTTGCATTTGATAATAGCGCTAAATATGTATCGGACCCAACGCGACCGTGGGGAAAATATTATCTTGAATAACATAACTCAACTATTGCAATAAAATTTACAATTAAATATTTACTGATATTTAAAAAAGATATGATAAACTCCCAATATTCCCAACGCGGACTTGAACCGCCGGCCCTTCTGCTTCAGCAGCACAAATCTTACCAGCAGCGCCACACTTCCATTAAGTTCTTTTGTGATAAAATTCAACCTAACCATTGCAAATTAACTAAGATTGCTCTAATCGCGACAGCCCGTCTAGGAGATACCTTGAATCAAAAATTAAATAATAATATACAACCAAAGAATAAAGAGTATTTCCTTTTCCATCCACACCAGGAGTCGAACTTAAGATATAACATTACTTAACCATCGCGAAAATTGTCATGGACGTAAGTAACAAAGACAAAAGCTTGAAAAAAATTTAAATACAATTAAAAGATTTGTTGCGGCACTTGATATACAAGAACATGGAAATTAATAATATATAATTGGTGTTGGCAGCTATAGTTGCAAAACCAACCAATTATGTTTTATTCCACCATTCCTTCCTAATGCTACTCTGACGAAATTTTTCAAAAATAGTTATTGAACCATTTGTGTTAATATTAAAGAACTATTCCTACAGAATAAAATTGCAAATAAAAATCTGGTCACCCTGAATCAGAACTTTTGATGTACATACAAAAAGCGAGCTGGATTGTAGTGCACTGCAGAAAATATTGATTAATAATTATCTTTACAAAAACAGATATCTTTGTTTATACAACATGACTGATCAACGGGGGACTAGGGTATATGTCGGTAATCTAACTGATAAAGTAAAAAAGGACGATTTGGAAGGCGAATTTACAAAGTATGGCAAGCTGAACTCAGTGTGGATTGCATTTAATCCGCCTGGATTTGCATTTGTTGAATTTGAGCATCGTGACGATGCCGAAAAGGCATGCGACATTTTAAATGGATCAGAACTTTTGGGCTCTCAATTACGTGTGGAAATATCTAAGGGTCGTCCTCGGCAAGGCAGGCGCGGTGGACCTGGAGACAGAGGACGTCGCGGCGATGTCGGCAGACACAGCATTACAAACAGTAGTAGCAGCGGTGGATTCAGACAACAGCGTGGCTCCAGTAGTTCCAGCAGCCGCCATTGTGATCGCGGTTACAGTTCTGGTCGTTCCAGTGCTGGATATGGTGGCAATACCAGGGATGGTGGTAGTAACGGATTCAGTCGTCGCGATATCTATAATGGAGTGCGGGAGAGCAGTCGTTACGGTGGTGGCACCGGTTCCAACTATGGTCGCACTGGGGGACAAGGTGGAGGGCGCTTTAGATCTCGGTCACCAGTTGGCAATCATCGATTCTAATAATTAACCGAAAAATTTGAAGTTGTCATTTCAATATTTAGCGTCTGTGCGATAGCAACTGCGACCCAGCTACCATATGGAATAATTGCAAATTAATATGTACATACATATATTAAAACACAATTAAGATTTGGTTTCTAATTAATAAGGAATTAAATAATTTAAAACTTATTTCTATGCTAGGAGATCAGCTGCTAAAACAATTATTCGAATACTATTTATTTTACCTACAAACTACATAACAAATTTTTATATTCAAATTTAAGAATTAAATTAGTCAACTTTTGAGGTAATTAAGTTACATATATTAAAAAATACGGAATAAGTTTTTGAAGACCTAGAATACAAGATTTAATAAAATGTCAAATCCGTATTTCATATTTACGTACGCTGGGTTGCCTACAAATTGACAAAATTAACGCTCTTAAATTTTTGGCTTTTTGGACAATCAAGAGATATCCATAATTTTTATAAATTCTTGTTTTTTTATTTTTTTTTTTTTTAGAAAACACTTGAAACCTTAATGTCCGCTAAAAAGGAAGTGTTACACACATGCGATCATCTTTTATATACAACATTTGAAACTGTATTAAGCCCATCGTTTCAGTATTTTAATATTTTTATAATATATTAAATTAAAATATTTAAGATGATATACATGAAAGATGTTTATATAGTGCNATTTTTATAATATATTAAATTAAAATATTTAAGATGTTATACATGAAAGATGTTTATAAAGTGTATGTGTGCTTGTGTTTCACATGCGTTCCCCGTCCACGTGACTCGTCAAACAAATTTTTAACTCAGAGGTTGCAAACATCGGAAATGCTTAGGAACTTCGACTAAAAAAAAATGATTTTGTGTGTAAGGGTTTCGGTAGTAGATGTCGAAAATAGATGCAGTTGCATATGAGAAACGCTTGCCGAATGGAGCAAAGAGTTTTCTAACCTTTGCCATTGACATTTACATACTTTCGCCAATTTTCTTATGGCACAGCACACCTTGACTTCAAAAAAAGAAAACATTATTCTTTAAGTAAACAAACTTCTGCATATACACCAACAATACTAGGTAACAGCCAAAATTTCTCAGACACCAAAGCTACTTGTTTTGATTATCATTTTTTACGGCAGATGTTTTTTTTTCAAATTTTTTAAATCTCATATTTTTTATACTCGTTCACGAAGTAAAACTATATACTTGGATATATACTTGTAGTTATTATCTTCAGACAGTGTTAAGATTTTTGTGCCCCGCCCAGTGGGAGGCTAGCAATTTGATAACATTTTAGAGGTAGAGCCACCAAATTTGGTATGTAGACAGCTGGTATCCTTCCCCACAGATTGCACCCTAGATATCCCGGCCAAAGTTTTTAAGCTACAGTCACTACATTTGGGATATATATTACTGGGAAGGTCCCCCAGAAGTTACAGAAAAATATTTGTGGCCGGAAATTCTTTTTACCGATTCTATTAACCTTCATTTTTGGAGAGCCTAGCTTTAAAACAGGGCGAATAGATTTTCGCGGTTTGTTAGGTCAGGAAGGCGAGGGAGTTGTTGGAAAATTTTTTCTGTAACTTTCGGTGGGATATTCTCTTTTCCCATTTTTTAGGGCAGGGGGCTGGGGACGTTTTAGTGGGCATGGTCGCCCATCAAAATATCAATCTTTGGGGAAGGCCTCTTTATCAGTTCTTCTAGCAGTTGAACCTCTGCTGCCTTCTACTAATTGGACTTCATATAGCCATTTCCTTGCTCGGTTTCTTCGTCCCCTGCGGTTTTGTTACCTGGAGCGCTGAAGTAAACCACTGTGTGGTTTACATACCAGTGACTCAAAGTAATACCGGTTTACTTTAAGGTAAGTAAAGTGCACATGTGCCACCCAACAACCAATTAAGACTTGGTGATCCCTTCGTAGCCGAGGGTACTACCAAAATTAAGTGATTTTATTACCCGGATCCCGTGCTGCGATCCCATGTCCAGTAAACACCTCACATGCGTAAATGTTCAATCATTGCAACCGCTCTAGTGCATAGAGAGGCAAGCAACTAGAACGTTCTGCATAATCGCAACGCGTGAACATGGCACGTCGTACGCAGACGTGCATTCAGTGACCCATGGCCCATCAACAGCTATCCAGCATAACGACTAAGCCTGGAGTCTTTATAGCTGAATTATGCCTCCAAAATAAACTAATGTCACCCGTAACATTTTTATCCCAACTGCGTTTCCGCTCGCAGCACTTGCATTCCTCCAGCATCGCTTACACCTGCCTTTGATCTAAATTTGCCAAATCTAAACCGAATACCCAGTCACTTTTCTGCAGTGGGTGGGCACGTCCGTCCTTGAACTTAATTGGCAATTGCTTGGCAGCCAGATCTAATGGCGGAGCTTAATCGAGCACCTGCAATGTCACTGTAGACACAGTACGGACTAACGATAAGCATCCTAGGAGTTTGGCTTTTTGGCAGGATCTAAGGCACCTCCTGGCCTCGACCGTCTGCGAGACGCGGAATAACATACCGAGGCACCAGTAAGTGCACAGGGCTTAATGAATCCGGCATATATGGAGCGTCTAGCTCTTGGACCGGGTCCCAAGTCGACACGTCGTGGCACGCGGCTGGAAATTCCACCGCTTTCTTGAAATCGCGCTAATCGAAATAAATAACGCTAAAAATAACGTTATCGGACACTACACAGCAGAAAACACTGTGCACAAAAAAGAACGCTTTTAAAATGCATATTTGAAGACCTAAAATTTTTAAATTGAAGCCCATTCCATTCCATTTTTTTCCAAACTGCAAAATGCGTCAAATAGTCGCACCGTCCAAACGAAAATAATAATAAATAGAAAATTCGTTTTATGTCAGATTCTAACATTGGATTATTAAATTTTCCAATGCTGTTTCACACTCCCATCCGATTTTCCCCATACTCAATTGAAAGCACCGGGGACATCTGCAAGATGTATTGTGGTGTGAGAGTGGGCGGGTTCTACCACGGTACGTACCTTGGTTAAAAGTGGTCTGTCTTGTCTATATATCTAATGGTAAGTGTTCTCGCAGTTGATGCTACCAGAATACTTTGCGCTGTTTCCACTGATCTTCTTTGTGTTAGTTCCTTTATGAGGAGTTCAAGAAGATTTTCTAATGTTTTTAGCAGAAAAAAAGTCAGACTTATAGGTGTGAAATATTCGCCTGTTGGCTGGAACACGACTAGTGCGGCCTTTCAAGCTTTGTAACATGGCTTGGATTTGGCCCACTGGATTTTCTTTGGGGTGATTGTGTCAGCAGGTATCAAAGACATTCTTACTGTTTTCAGTCCACCTTCAATCATCCGTTATAAGTTGACACTATACAGTTGGCTGTCTCTGAAGAACATTTAATTGTGCCACTTGTGTACTGAAAACTCTAAGTCTAAGTTAAGATTCTAAGTCTAAGCTGTGCAATAAAAGTTAGGAGTGATTGGCCTCTGTCAGTGATGTCTAGACTTTTCCACACTGTATGATGTGCCTTGGCGAAAGTTTCGACCGTAAGCAGTTGTTTTTGTATTGTATTGTCTCTTGGACAAGTCGCTATAACTCATCTGAAAGTGCCGCTCTGCCGTGTACCATATAGCTATTATGGTCTCCAAAATGTCCTAAGAAAATCGAGCGTAAAATCGATTTTTTGTCGATATAAATAAAACGAATTAAGACATATAAATAGCAAGTGTTATGTTATCTAGCAGCGAGATATTTAAATAAAACATAAATGTGATAATAAATAGATAATATTTTATATACTTATTATATTGAAGTACTTGCTACCATTGTACATATGGAATATTTATACAGTAACTAAACGTAACCGTGTAATCATTAAAATACTATCGTCCAAAAATATCGATAATATATGGTACGCAGAATTGTAAGCAGCTCGAATCTCCCTGTGTATCTCATGTTAGATATTACTATTAACAGATAACTCGAGAATTTAACTAAAAGTGCATAGGCTATTGCTTAGGTTTTTAAATTTATTTTACTATCGTAAGCTTATAATGTCAAATACGTTATTTGTGATTAATTGGTGATATATGTATGTATATATGAGAGATATTAATTTAAGTAATTCACTTCGACAAAGATGTTGACATTTCGAAATCAATTAATAATCGTAATAAAAGCAGCCCAAAACTAAACAAAATCTGTGTGAAATATTGCAACTGTTATAAAGTGGCAAAGGAGTGTGTTACATGTATGTACATACATTAATTCACTTCCATATTTACATATGTATATAATATCATATACGCACGTATGGATGAGTTTGACGAAAAGCCTATTTTCCTTAATATTTATATTTGTTGTTAGACACATATATTATGCACGAGCGCGACGGTCGTGTATATATATACATACATGTATATCCTTTTCCCCCTATTTACTTAAATTATTATTATTACCGTAATGTTTTTATTCTGATTAGCGATATACTCGCATACATACGTACGTAATGTATGCGTTTGCATATATTTTTATGATACACATACAACTCTTTCCTGAGCATCTTATTAATGTTCTTTAGAATGCCATGAATGTATGTAGACAAATATAAACAAATATATATATAAATATATATATATACATATATATATATATATATATATATATATATAC
>SCDT01001154.1:0-22344 GCA_004143765.1 Drosophila melanica
GGGGTCGGAGATGCTTCCTTCTGTCTGTTACATACATTTGCACAAAACCATTATACCCTTTTTTACCCATTTTCAATGGGTTCAGGGTATAAAAATATGTCATATGCGGCATTAATATAACTTTTAAGCAAACATAGCACTTAAATCTTCATGCCTAAAATTTAAACATCCTTCCGGCATCGATATATATATATATTTACATTCTTTGTTAGAGAACACAGTACCGGATTTTATTTCGGCGGAGGATTAATGCTCTACCTGTTCTCCAAGGTCTAAATTAGTTGACTATTAATAAAAAATTATTTTCAATATTTTCCCAAAAAAACGAAAGATATTTCTGAAATGTAATGTTGGCAATCTTTGTTTTTTTAACTTTCAAGCTCATGTCAGTATATAGGCGTATATATCTTTAAGTTTCAAACCAGAAACTATGAAAATTCTCCTTTAATGATTATAGCATAAATCTACCTATTCTTTTTAGTTTCATAGTTTAAGAGAAGCTTATGTGAGATGACAGTTTTAGTAACCGACCCGATTATCAAAACCTTTTCTTTGTTATGTTTTTTAAGTCTTTGCTTTAAGATTAGGGACAAATTAAATCCGTAGCTCTTTTTCATCATTGCGAGCCTCTTGGCCGAGAGTATATTTCAAGTGGTGCAGAAAGGATCGCTCCAACACGCAAACGCATAAGCGCGGGCGTTCCACAAGACAACGTTTTGGGCCCCAAGTTAAACGGTCTTTTCACGCACGATATGCCCAATGCAAAGAGCAAATGTGTTTATGAGCCAACTGACATCCTGCAGGAGTATCTCAAGTTCAAATTTGGCATTGCACTGAATCCTGAAAGGCCAGGCAGCGAGATACCTAACAAGCCAAAAGCTTTAAAACCATCCCAACGACTTGGCAAGGATCCTGCTAATAAAGTGAAGAAGGCGACTTAAAATGATCTGTGAAACAGACATAGTCGACCATTATCTATAGGTCACACACATTAACCGACAGCTATTATAAAGCAATCTATTTATTCAGTTAACATTGAAAGACCAATGTAAGTAAAGGCCAATGCTAAAAGTGAATACGATATATTTAATATATATTAAGGAAAATTGCGATATATAATACTCAATTTATTTTATGCCGTGACTGCATTGTGACTCCAGACTATCTGTCTATCTACCCGAATAAAATGTTCGAAAAACGTTCATAAACAAACTTTCATATTTTTTAAAAAAAACTCAGCTGCTTTTATAAAATAAATACATAGATTCCAACAGCAGACACAGTTTTAAATACTTTTATTTGGTATTTATATATTATAATGAAATATATATATGTATATAGAATTATTGTCGAACATCATTGATCTCTTGACCGGGCACAAAGTCTGCGTATTATTAAAGTAGGATTCGTAAGCGCGGAAATAGCCGCGTTGGGGTAATTGAGGTTGAAACTACATTGCACATACTAGCAGACTATCCTGCCCCCTATGGCAGAAGGTACCTCAGCAAGCTATTTCTCAATGGAAGGGAAATGAGAAGTCCCAACCCAAGAACAGATTAGCTTTTGGCCCAGTAGTGGGTACAACAGATTTATCGAGGTTGTCGCGCGGCAGCCCACTTTAATGATAATAACATATATTATTATATTATTATTACTCAATTTATGTTGGGCATACTAGTGTATATTTAGTCCTAGTCCAGATAGATCAAAAATATACATTATACATTAAAGGTTGTCTCTTGGTCATATATGCAGATTATACAGTGCTTTCGGTAGGAAGCCCTTTTGGTCTTTTAGGAGATTCAAAATTGCAACGTTAAGTGCGCTCCATTATTATTATAAATTGGGCTTTAGCTGAGCTGCTAAAATGTATGGTAATCAATCTGCTAAGATCGCAGACATGGCTTACTTCAAGTTGTTTGGTAATTACCCTGAGCGGTTGCGTGCACGAAATTTTTATGTCAATCAGAGATCACACAGCCCCATTGGGTTTAGTGGTTCAATATCAGATTTTAAGTATTTTAAACAGATACACTGATACTGATTCTGGCTGACAGGTAATTGGTCAGCGTATACGTTTCCTAGGACATTATCCAAGTCTCACGGGTCGACGGCTAGTTTGACATACATTCGCATACCGACTGTGATCGGCCCCGTGTTTAAATTGCAATTAATATACGAATCGTTGGCTAAGTATGTTCCGATCTTACCATCATAAACTTTTGATCCTCAAACTGATGGTCATTGGTCCGGTGTAAGATATGCATTTTTATTTGGTTGTTGGATCCCTTGTATTGCGGTTACATAAATTATGTTCGTTGAAAATGAATTCGTTTTTTTCCTTTATTATTAGTAGACGTTTATATTTTCACTGTCACTAAATAGAACACTTTGATCGTTTAAAATAAAAACAGGTACAATCGCTCAGTAGATAGATTTATTTTGGCACTGAATAAGGCAACTATAAGTCATATGAGTGCATGCTTATATAAATGTTTACTTGTGGTAAGTATATCTATATATATTAACAGCGCCGTGATTATTTTTTATTTTTATTTATAGATATGTTTGTCACTTATCCGAAGTGAAAGTGATGGCAATTACAGGTGCACTGAGTATACGTAGGTGGATGCTTACAATAAAAAAAAGGTAATTTTTACTCGAGCTGTTTGCAATCGTAAGAAATGTCGAACACACAGCATAATATTCAGTTGGTTTTTCGAAAAACCCGCAAATAAACTTCTGCCTTTGCGCAGCCACTGACGGCTATTCTCGACTGAACTAAATTTTCTGTTTGGACGTAAAAACCTTCAGGGGATGTATTGCGATGCTGACGATGCTGCTGTTTGAATACAGATGTGTTCATACATAAACACACACACACACATATACACACACATCACACACACAAACTTGCACGCACACTTTATTCAAGCATATACACACACATGTAAATTATATTGTATATGTATGTGCGTACAAACCTATAAAATCCCAAAGACCGCTCGCCGTTTTGTGAGCCGCACACACTTTTCGTAACTCACACACACACACATACACGTACATTAAGGCGCTGACCCACCCCGGAGCGAGTTTTCAAAACCGTGATTCAACTCTCTTACCTAAGAGACAACACTAAGAGTGGCGAAAAGAGCACGAAAAGCACTGTGCTGGCTGCAAACCGGTTGGGACACGAACTCCTCAATTCTGGTTTGCCTGCTGCCCTGAGTTTTACTTTGGGGTAAATCAGCGCCAAAACCAAACCGTTAATAATTTATTAAAATTTGGATTGAACTTATTGCAATACATATAATTTTCGGCAGGACAATACTTTCATATCTTTCTTACTTTCTATCATAAAAATTTGTAATTCTTACTAGATATTTAAAGAATAAAATAATAGCAAGAAATCCCGTTAATTGTGTGTGCATATAGAAAGCATAGCCAAATTTGCTATACGAATGAACCACAAGTTGATCAAAAAACTGTGTATACCCAGTGAACTTAAAACGTAAGCTACATTTAAAGAGCATTCGTGAATAAAGCTGCTGCACCAAAGAGTTGTTTTCCGAAGAGAGGGCCGGCTGTAACAATCTTTGCCGCCACCAATACCACTTGCGATATGTATGTACGAATGTGTTTGTGGCTGCTTGCTGGTAGTCGTGTTCAAGTTAAAACGCGCAACAGCATCAACTACAGCCACAGCCATTTATATTTTCGGAAACCACGCCCCTCAAGCTGACTACTAGACAATGGGCCGAACCCAGAGGCTGCGTCAGCGGCATCGCCGTTGCGTCGACAGCGCAGCCTCTGCATATGTGCACATAAACACACACAAACTCACAGATACAAACACATTCAGATGTATGTATGTGTGTACATACATACACCACTGTGTATACATATATACAGGCATGTGTATATAAATGTATGTATATTTACGCACACATGTGTTAGAGTGAGTATATGTGTATGTGTAAGTGTACGTATGTCTATGCTCTGCGGCTTATACATATTAATGTGTATGTGTGTGTGTGCGTATGTTTTGTGTATTGTACAAGTACATGAGTATATAAGCCCAGTGGTTGCAAAACTCATACATAAATATAGAAAGCTGGGGTTGCCAGCACACTTTGCCCTCAGGGGTGTAACTTATGCTACTGGGAAAAACTCGGCATTGGGCGCTTGGCAATGTGTTTTGCCAGTGGTGAGTGCCCTACCATTTTCGCCCAGGGGTTTATTTTACACAGCATCACAGAGTGATTATGTCAAAAATGATGCGAGTAGGGAAACATGCACATGTACATAAATACATATGTATGTACATACATACATACATATATATTTATGTGTAATATACGTTATATTATATAGTAAATAATTTTTATTTATGTTTGTACATAAATTTTATATATACATATATACACGTATATATAAAATATATAATACATATAATAAAATAATAATAATATAATAAAATTGCATATTTACTTACAAACTTTTCGTTGAAACAGTCGATTTAAATACCCTATATCTGATAAAAACATGATGTTATCAAATTTAAATTTAACTTTTTTGGAACAATAAAAGTATATACGTTTATCGATTTTCCCGTTGATATATAGTACATATACCCAGTGTGAGGTTATTAAATTCAAAATGTACTTTCGAAAAACAACAGTATATAAGCGTCCGATGTTTTGTAGCAAAATATGCCATACTGTTTAGAAATAATAAAGGTTCATACAATATCTCAATATTTGTTCAATTCAACTTTTGTTTATGGTTTTACAACACACATATACAAATATATATGGTATTTCCGGCCAACTGGTTGGAAATCAAACTACAGACTGGACTGCAAATGCATAAAACTAAACAAAAATCTTTAAAACATTGTGGAAAGAAACTTTTATTTTTTTTTTGATATGATTCAAATTCATTTTAAAATCCCTACATCAGAATGTAATGCATTACTGTTTTAACGATTTTGAAATCCGTTCTAAAAATGGGTCAACAGCTTTGTGTTGCAATTTGCTATAGGCAAGAAATCGTAAATAATTCCATATATTAAAAAATTGAATTTCCAAGACATTCTAAGAAAAACTGATCCTTAACATTTCCCTTAAAATGGTATGCTTATAGAGACGGATTATTCGACAGACGATTAGACCAATTTCGGTGTTGATGATACCAGAGATATATTTACTATAGGAGCTTGGAGATTGATTCGTCCTACCCACCCTCTTTTTTGAATCTAATACCTCGAACCTATTGGAAATGTGTAAAAAGGGTAAAATGAAAATTTATTTTTTGTGCAAATTTATGATAAGAATGACGATTTCAGTTGGTTTAGCCCTGTCTGTCTGTCTGACCGTCTATCCGTCTGTCCGTTTGTATGAACACAACGATCTCGGAAACTACAGAAGCTAGAGACCTAAACTTTTCAAGATAAAATTCTTCTGATTCTAATTCTAATTCATGGGCAAAACAAGTTTATAATATTTTTTGATTTGATGTCTGGCCTTGTTTCATAAATATCGATAAAAGTAAATTTCTTACCATATTTCGGAGACTATAAGAGCTAGAGGCACCAAAAGCGCCACCTGAGTAAGTGGTTATGTTGTTCAAAAGTCCTGAAAATTTGGGGGCTAAGCACAGCTCACGAGTAAAGTGCTTGTTTTGTGTAGTTATGTGTCTGAATTTCTATATGTATGCATGAATGTAAGGTTTAAATGCAGGGTTCCGGGTATCTCTTAGTCGAGCGGTCCCGATTGGAGCCATCTTACTTGTTTTTTTAATATTTTACAATTAAAAGCACGCATGCACTGATCTATAAAGCATTCATTGAATATATTCAAGAATGAATTGTGTGAAACAAGCGGACAAAAGAGTGACTTAAGTGTGTAGCTTGTGACTAGCCAGCTATGCGAAACTGGTTACAGGGTGTAGCCTAGTCGAGCATTCTCAACTAAGTTACTCATAAGGTATACTTGTAACGTATTGGTAATTTTTGTATATCAATTCATACTGATTTCATTGGATGTTCGGAAAAAAGCTTTAAACTCCTTTCATGTTCACACAGCAAAGAAATGATTATATGAGACATGAGGTCGCATGCATGTGTGTGTGTGTGTGTTTGTACTGCAGTTACGCGCATTTGCGCCACACTGCGAACAGATAAAGAAGCATTTACAATCACTGCCACGAACGACAGCAGCCACAACAGCAGTCATGAACATCCTGCGGCGTTCACGAGTTGGACCAGAGGCTTTGCATTTTGGCCTCATCCTAAATTGGGTGCTCAGGCTCGCTAGACGGAGCTGCCATGACGCACACTGGTACGAACTTCAGTTGCAGAATTACGTTCTGTCCCGATTTCGACCAGTCGTCCAAAATCAGAACATCCGCCGATATGTCGCCATAGCTACAAACAATTGAATGTGATGTCAAAAATGTAAAGATTGCTTTTTATATGTACATTTATATAAGTACATAAAAATGTAGAATTAGAAAGTATTTTTTCCCCCATACTATTAATGTTATATATTATATGAATGTAGTTTATATATCTATATGGACTATACATAAGCCTTTTGTTCGTAGTCCGGTAGTGGAGACCAGTGTGCTGTGCATCACGATTTATGCGGTACGGCAGCCAAGACTGAAAATCAATATTGTTTCGTAAAGCGAGCAGGGCATCTGGTATCGCGAATCTGAATCGTAACAAAAAATGGCGGCCTGATCATCGATCGTTCGCCTGCCGCGACCACAAATGAGCAGCCGCAGTCATAAATCGTGCCGTTGCAATGAAGCCGACTAAGTGGAGGAGGGTCGAACACGGCGCGGCAGCGCTGCAATTGGATAATGCACCTGAGCACCCGTTTCGGGCCTCGTCATTTACTGCTGCTCTGTAGCAGCATCGCAGGGACAAATAAGACGCTTACAGTACATACTTACAAAAAGGTAAACATGTGTGTGCATACTACCATCATGCATCATGCACTCGAATTCACATACATAGAATTGCTTACATATACATATATGTATGCCACTATCGGTTCATATAGTGGAGGAGTAAGCTAGCGTGTTGGAACTCACGACTTTTACAATTGATGCTTTCAATACCTTTATTAACTTTAGGAATTGTAATCTTATTTTCACCCAAATTAGTTGGCGTGTAATATCAAATTATATCTGCATACTATCAGTAAAGAAACAGCCCAAACTATACAACAAATTTTATTTTGCATTTTATATACTCTATTCTTTCTTGGTGCTTACGACTGAATTTGGTGATTTTTCAATCAAGTGCCAGCCTTTATATAAAAAAGGTTTTACAAATCTTACAAATTCGTTGGACTAATCATTATAAAAACATTTTTTGCTATTATTTTCGGGCTGTGTACGATATTTGTGTAACAACACTCTAAAATTCAAAATGTTCATCTATTCACTTAAAAAACTTTTACATATTATTAAAAACCCATAAAGATATGTTATGATACATTCATACCTATCAAATCATATGTACAGAAGTTGTTTCAAGTTTTTCAATTTGTATGCTGCTACATATTTAGAGCTAAACATTTTTTATAATCCTTCTCAATAGTTATGCAAATCTTTATAATGTGCGAACGTCGATTTTAAAAAACATAAGATTGGATACACAGTTTCTAAGCCACGCATAGTAAAATGCTTTATAAATTTTGTAAAATGGAGTGTCAAATAAAAGCAAAACTTACTTAAGTTTAAGGATGATGGAATCGAATTCAAATCAAAAATCGTCTCATACGTCTCAATTATATCATAGAAAGAGACCACTTTAAACAAGCAAAAGTGCTCTAATCGGGAGTGACCGACTAGCAAATACCCGAAGAACATCTGGGAGCTCTCGTTTCATACATTTTAACAACCTTTCTGCACTCCTTACAAACTTACAAAAAATCCCCCACGAATGATAATGAATTCTTAAATAACTTCTTAATTAAAACTTTATAATATTTTCAGGATTTTAAAAGACCATCCACTCAATGTACCAACCAAGGGGCTGAGTAGCGGGAGGTATCCAGAAATAAATTAAGAAAATAGCTCAAAAACTAATAGTGGTATACACGAATAAAAAACAAAAACTTTAACTCTCCTTCCCTTGAAGTCTTGGTTATTGATGCCGACTAAGAATATATATAATTTAGGGAAGTCAAAAAAGACTCATTCTACCTTTTACACACATTTTAAGAAAAAAAATTTTTCTTTTTTTTTTTGGGTTTAGATATTAATATATACATTCTCGGTCTTTGTCATTTAGAATGCAAAATCAAAATTAAATCTTGTGATTTAACTTAAAATTAACGTTATTGCATTGTATCATGTAAATATGTAGTTTTGGTCGTCAAATTTGACAAGTAAAATATTGTGTATTTTAAAGATCGAGTAAAAATTTAAGCCACACATCGAAACATCCTTGATTATGTATATATATTTCTCGAATTAAAATCATTACAAACTAGTTAAAAGAGAGAAATATATTAGCTTGTTTACTTTAAAGTATATCAGTGCACTAGAAGAATGATTGATCGTTTTTTACTACACTAAGAGTAAAAGAACGAAATAATTGTTGATAATTGACTGAACTGCCCATAAAACGATAGAAGGATATTCCAACAGTCACACAGTTTGCACAATATCTCGAAGTACAATCATTAATCACATTATTAAAAATCGTATATTTTTAACTCAAAAAATGAATTTGACTTTGGTATTTGATTTTACACAAATGAGAATTTACTGTTTTGAAATATGTATCCTAACTTTTCTAATTACTTTTGTAGTATTGCAAGAATATTTATGTATTAATTTAAGTTGCTATAGCGACCGTAAATTAAAGTAAAATAAATATCTGGTTTATTATATTACAGATACAATTACTATAATTGGCCGATAGATAGATTGAATTAAGTTTATTCCTTCATTCTGTACAGCCTTTACATATTGTAAATATATTAATAAATAAACAGAAATGATAAGCTTAGGGGAATGTAGTTGTTTTTTTAGCTGACTAATCGAAATTGTTTCCAGTCTAATTAAAGTAAATATCCGACATCCGACCAGGGGATGTCCTAGCCCCAGCTGCAAGCTGCATTTACAAACTTTTAAACTTACTATATACTACAAAATTTACTGCTTCCTTAGCAATTGTTGAATTTTACCAAACGTTTTCTTTGATAACTTTTGTGTGTCTTAACCGATATTGAAACTTTTTACATTCGAAAATTTCAAATTTTCCTCATATTCTTTAAAAACAAATGTTTAAGGTTGTTGTAGATTTTTAACGGTTTTAGGAGCTATCGATATCTTGAAGGATACTTCATCTGTGCGTGCGAACATCGAAAAGTGTCTTGCTTTTATAGTTTCGGAGATCGAAACGGACATACAGACGAACGAACAAACAAATGAACAAACAAACGGTCATGGCTCTTTCAACTCGGCTGTTGATCCTAGTTTTTTTCAAATGTTTTACCAAAAAATGATTTTTGTAAAAAATATATGTAACTGTTTAAAAATTATGATTTGTATGTGATTTTGATTTGTATTCACATTGTTACGCAAATATTGCTATTCTTTAAAACCGAACTCATAATATCGTAATAATGTAAAATAGTATAGCACACGTATAGGATAGAAGAAATTCAAAGTATCCACGTAAATGCTACTCTTGTGATTGAGTATTTGAATCTGTAACTACATCAGTACACATTTTTTACATTCCCTTGCAAAAACGCATATACACCATACTCAGCGCAGTGGAGTTATATTTTCGAAGGCCCGGAGGCTACTTGGCTCATATTCGTTAAGGCCTCAGTTGCAGACAGATTCAAATTTTGGTAGATGCGTCCGTCGCTTCACGGCAATAGCAGAAGTCACAGCTATACCGCTCTACGGCGACGGCGTCGGCAACGGCAACAGCAACGGCAACGGCACACGAATCATGACCATGAGCCAAGCAATGCTGCAAAAAGGCTGCTGCAATGTTGCACGACGTCCAATTGCCGCGGGGAAGATGTGCGCGCTCGTTGTGGCCATAGCCCCTTGCGCTGGCCATTGCTGTTTTCAAAGTATATAAGTATGTATTTTCAGTTGCAGTTGCAGCAGGCGGATGTTTACAGCATATTTCCTACGGCTGTGCTCGTGTGCACCTTTAATCCGCTCTTCTTTTTTCATTTTTATTTTTTTTATTTTTTTTTTTGCAAGCCAACAGCCCGACAGCGCAACCCGAAAGAGAACAGCCAACAGGCTAGCACCGGTCCATTTAAATATGAGGCTGAGAGATAAAAAACATCTGCAGCTGTGTTTACTTGCAGTGGATTACTGTTGGTACATAAGTACCAAGTCCCAAGACGCAATGTACAATGTATGTAAGTTTAGCATATATTACTATACGAACTAACCTTCGCGATAACAATTATGTACTATATACAAATGATTTATTTGTAAATTCACAGCTTTTTCTTCAATACATAATATTGGCTATATATATATATATTTGTTACATATAAAAAATAGAGCAAACACCTTATAGTACTCTAGTCGGAAGTAGCCGATAACCCAGCTGCGTGCTTACGAAACATACATTGAAAACTTCCTGTCTATAACACATTTATTCCAATCTTAAGGACATTTTAAGGGTTGAAATAGAAATATGTGCCAACCAAAGCACAAATTACAGTTTTTCAAGTACGGTAATATAAAAGTCTTTCTCACTAAAATCGATATGTATCGATAATAAAACAATCGGATAACATAGAATATAAAATAAAACTAGAAACTGTTTTTGCATACTTAAATAAATAGTACAATTTCTTGTTATAATATTGATAAGATATTTTTGGCGTGGGTCGCAAAAACGATATATATCGATTTCAAGAATACTGGTCAGATTATCGGCAAACGCATACAAACGAAGGCATAGGCATAGGCATAACAAGAACTATTGAAACCAAACTTCTAAGATCACTAATCTCTTAATCTTGCACAAAACGATATACATATGTATATACCTTATATCTATTTTAAATTAGATAAAAAGGGTATAAGGGAGTAGAATAGTTGAAAGTGCATAATCATGAAAAACCTGTACCCCGCGAAGAGTTTCCGTGACATATATTAAAACTTTCTTCTAAAGTACACATGCACACAAACAAGAATGTACTACCGGGGAATATGAAATATTTTTTTAATTATGTTTCAAATTCAAGAAACTGCATTTCATGGTATATCCAGAATTGACTTCGAGGAAACAATGAGAAGTTTTTTTATTATAGTTTCTAAGACCTTTATCCTTTATCCCTTGCTGTTTACTTTGCACGCTAGTCAGCTGCTACCAGTCATTAAGACAATCTATAACGGTATTAACTGATGGAAACACAACCAGACCAGGTCGATTACATATCATCAAATATGTCACACAAGCGGTGAGGTGCCACTAAGGCCTTCATATAAGCTCATGTCATAATATCAAAATTATTACCAATAAACTTGTCATCGGGCAACACATTTCCATCTGGGGACATATGCATATGTATGTATATCTGAGTTAAATGTATGTTACGATGTCTTAGACCTGAGCCACTCTCGGCTTGGTCAGTATTACTTATATACTTACATATAGAAACCGCCCAGTGCTAATTGCTCTTTTTGTGATGATGGCTAGGCTTTTTTTTTAATGTAAGGATGTCCCTGTAACTAATTGGAACATTGCCGTTGGCAAGGAGTGAGGGCTTATGATGTATGTCTTTAAATAACTTTAACGTGTGTATATATACTGTACGATGTGCTAAAATGGTTAATCTACCCGTTAGAAGCAAAGGTACCGCGCATTAACGTCATCATTACATGTATTTTATGTTATTATACATTATGCTCTATTTAACCATTTTTATATAAACTATGTTAAAATCATCAAGTCTGTTTAGGGGTCAATATTTTCTATCTGCTAAAGTTCAGTGTGGAACTCTTCTGAATGTGGACCTGTTCCACGCATGTTCATTACGTTATAAAACTTGAATGCCGAATTGCGTGAGGCGCCTCTGTTAGTCGATAAAAGGAATGATTTCTATGTGAGAAAATTATCAATGCGTTGGAGTCCAATGAAATTGCCATTATTAAAGCGAGCGAATCGTAACTGCAGCATTCACTAAGCTGTTACGCCGCGACGCGACGGTCTCGCAGTGCGTCGGCGGCGCACGCTTAGTACCTGTTTGCGATCGTTGGCCGTGTTCCAGATTGGCAGATGATGATCCCGAAATTAAAAGCCACACATACGAAATGCGAAACTCAAACATGACAGAGAGATCGTTAAGGAATATAAATTGGACAATGAAATAATTAAAGGGTCACTAATTATTAGCGTGCTTAAAATGATCTACTCGCATTTAAGTATCGAAGTTTTTACGACAGCACATGAAAAGTTTTTATACTTAAATTACTTTGAACTAACGATGGATGTATATACATGTATATATATATATATGTACATATGTATCGTCATATGCGATGACATATTTAGAAGATATATTTCGACTTTTAATAGGTATATCAAAGCTATTAAACCAATATTCGATAGTTTCTGACTATAGATTATAATAATATCCATCGTATATATATAAATACCTTTATATTTTTTTTTAATTTACGTTGAGTTGAAATAAATCATAAATAATTCAAAATCCGTGTACAATAAACAAGTGAAGCCCTTCAGATCCAAAAACTGCGAATGGACAGTAGACACCACAGAAGACACCTTTCATCCCACATCGATCAATTTAATTTCGGATAATATGTGTTCCGTCGACTTCAGAATGATTTATGTTTGGATCAATATCATCATTAGAAATTTATGGTTCAATTTTACAGCAAAAATAACTGGTTTTTGGCTGCTTGCTGAATATTTTGCAATACAGAAATTTTAACCATGTTGCAGGTAAGCGACCCGAAATTTTGCATGCTATTGAAACCAAATTCTTAACTCTACAATTAGAATAACTTATTTGAGCAATAAAGTATGCAAACTTGCATAAGCTTATGTACATGGCAGTCAAAATGAGTAGAAGCAATTACAAAAAGTTATCCTAACTTTTGTATATAAACAGCTCAACTAAAGTTCTCATCAATAATAAAAGTCAATATATATTTATATCGTAACTAGGTGACTTTTAAAAATAGTGGTACAAAAAAATGATAAGTAAATTATTATTGTAATCAATCGAACTATAAGAAAATATATTTCCATACTAAACTATATTACATACTTTTAATTTATTCAAAGCAACCAAAGAACAAAGAATAATGTTGCAGTTGTATACAACCGACTGCGCTATACTCTACTCATTGCATACAAAAATCGGAAAATATATGAAAACAACTTTCCCCACATCATGATAAGTGAGGCTTAATCTTTAAAGTGTCCATTAGTACCCTTTATATTCAATTTGCTATTTCTAGGCTTTAGCTTTTCATACAGACAAACAGTCAGCTGGGCATTATACAAAGCCAATATACTCTATTTTGCTTTGGAAATCGAGTTTAAATACAAAACGCCTCAGGATGCGTTTCGGCATCAAGATTGTCCAAGAAGTGCGTAAAAATTAAAATGCTACGAAACCGTAACAGATGCTTAACAGTTGCGTAGTACACTTTGTAGTTTTGTAGTTATTGCTGTATATATTTAACTATGTGTGGGAATGCGATATCTTTCACCCCGTGGCTATGGAGGAGTTAGAAATTCCGATGTTACGTTTTTTGCCTGTAGTTGTGCTTTAAGCAAAATGTGATAGGCCCAGTTAAAGCACTAATGCAGATGAGGGTAAAATGGTATAGCCCATGTACTTACATTGTAGCAGCCCAGTAAAACCAAAACAGTTCATAGAGTTTTGCAGGGGAGTACACTTCTATATATAAATATATGCTATATATGGTCTGTATCTTCTTTCGAATCTATCTGAGCCCTGAAGAGCTGACGACCGCATTTATATTTACAAAGAGAAAAGATTATATTAGAATATTGGAATGGCCGCCTTACTTTCTGTTGGTAAGAACACATTTTTCTTAATAAATGTGTTTTTGGAAAAATATGCCAATTAAGTACGTAAAATTCTTTGCCAATTATTATAGAGGCGGTCGGAATACTTTCTACTTTACAAGCAAACAAATATTCAATTTTATATATTTTTTTATTTGCATTTGTATATACATGTATGTAAATACCCAAATGCTAAAATTATAAACTGATTGGAGGTAAAACAACATGATGCCCATGTGGAACATCTGATTTAAAAGAATACATTCACATATGCATACATGCAAATATATGTTGCTGCATTGGTATAAACTGAAGTCTCGCACTGGGCGCCAAGGTTAAAGTAATGCTTGCGTTTTACAATAAGTACGCGCGATTCCGCACGCCGAACTGTCGTTGCTGATAACTTCATTGGAAAGTGAGCGCGTGCCGACCCCCACTGACAAATTTGTTTTGCAGGCAAACGGACACTGAATACGCGTGAAACATGATATGCCGCCATTAATATAAATCATTTAATAAGTTTAAGTCACGGCGCCGCTGGTGTGCTGCTATGCAGTGCATTACACAAAATACTCAACATCGTTAAACATGCACATGAAAGAAAGCGAACGAATACCTGTTTATGCATACTTAAGAATTGAACAAGCTTTTATCGGCAACTGATTCGCATACAACTTCAAAACTACAGAATATGTAAATATACAAATTTGAAGCTGGTTCAAAGTTGTGCGTTATTAAGACGTAACTAGACTTCTTTCGCATCAATTTAGTTATCTAAACCTTAATTAATTAAAATCAAGAAAATAAATTTATTTAAAAAATATTTAAATATTTGTGTACTAAAGCAGGTAAATTTGATGTGTATATGTGTTATTGCTGGCCGATTTGTTCACTCTATTTTTTCGTTCGCCAAAGACTTGAAATATGAAATAAATCTTTCCCCTAAGTGTGCGCAGGTCTTTTATATTTCACTAGGCAACAGCCTATACATATATACATATATACGCTATACATATATATTTGATGGAAAAAAACTTTAAAAATGTTTATATGAAAGACCTTTATTTTTAATTTTTAAAATCTTAACTAATCGTAACTTTTATTTTTACTTTTTAAGAACTAGATTTCCGATTCAGTAAGCTTTATAATTTTTCAAACTAATGAATTTATCTATAAGCCTTGGCATATTTATAATGTTTAAGCCGTAAAAATTGTATATGGAGTACAGCTTTCGAAAAGTGTTTGTTTATACTTTCTCAAGAAGTGAAAAGAACTTTTGAACAGTTTTTGGGTGTGACAATTCGCGGAAGTGTATATCTTACTTGTTATAAAAAAAAGGAAAAAGCACTTCATTTTAATTTTAATATCATAATTTGTAACGAAACAAAACCAATCTCATGGTTCGTTTCTAACCGAACTTGAAGGAATACGCGGTTAAAAATTTATGTTTTGTAAGGTTAGAAGTAAAATCTTACATTTTCAATTGTGTTTAAGGGTATTTAATGTTCGACAGACCGAAATAAATTCTCTCTCGTTAGCTCTTGCCACTTTTGTACAAATTTTCACCTTTTTTCGTAACCTACATTATTAGCACTGGTCCTTATAAGATATAATGTACAATTTGCTGACAAAAGACACTCGCACATGTTTATCCACTTCGCAGCACTGTTTTTTTATGAATTTAATTAAAATGACTGCTTTCAGGTCACGTGACCGAACTTCGTAATGTATCCGTTATATTCGTATAGGGCATTTCTACACAGGCCGAGGGCAATTCACGGCTCTCAATAACGGTCGCTGTTGCTGTGCTGTTGATTTTCCGTTTCACCCACTCAGGTGTGTGCGACCTACAGCCGTAAAGCAACAAAGAAGCCGGCGCTCCGTCGGCCAGAGCAGCGCTAGGAAAAACATATGCGTACCGTCTAAACGACGTTCGCTGCCACTCGCACTACTTGGCTTTTCACTTTTTAGCATGAAGTACTCACTAATCACTTCAGCCAAAATTTACTCCACACAAAATCCCACTTAACACAGAGCACATGCATGCGGCCGACGGCTTTCAAGGCAGGGGGACAAATCATAGGATGGTTAATACTTACTCGGAACGGGGATGAAACATTGTGAATAAACTAAGCAAAACACACATTGTGGTGTATGTTGATGATGCTGTGCTCTGTGCTCTTCTGTTATTTTTTGTTCTGCTGTGTTCTGTTGTGTTGTGTTGTGTTGTAGTGTGCCGCAGAGTGTTTCGTCATGTCTTAAAGCACATAAATAAGGTCACGTGTCGCGCGTTTGTTCTAAGGGGCGTCGCTTTTTTGCGGGAGGCTTGATTTTGGTTATCCTATACCATGGTTCTACTGATAAACGGCTACATGATCTGCTCTTTGTCCAGTGGCGTGTTCAATATTAACATATCGAATTATTAGCCTACCCAGAAAATAGGATAATGCGGATAAGGATTATAAACGCCCAATTTGAATGTACAAGCATGAAGTATGATATTTCATTAATTATCTCTCAAATGTCTTTATGCATATAATTGGTATTTAAATATATTATTCATATCAGTAGAGCTAATTATATCAGTCGATGCTAATGCAATTCCTTTCGCTGGATTATTGTCACTCATTTGTATCTAAGTGTACTACCCGAACGATATAAAATTGCATTTTGAAAATATCTAAATCTTTTAATCTTTCTAAAAACTCAAGTTTGCTTATAAACGCATTTTTCATGCATACAATCATGATTTTACTTGCAGACGTTCCTATATTCTAGATTTAAATGGCGTATAAGTCTTATATTCGAGATTTTCCGACTCTAAGATTTCCTATATCCATCAATCAATTCATCATATTAAAATCCTGAGCACATTGAAAATAGGACAAAAAGTATAATGGATTTGTGCCAATGTATAAAACAGTCGGAAGGTGGTATCTCCGACCTCATGAAGTATATATATATATTGTTGTGTTTCCCATCTGTATAACAACGTCGATCGAGAGCTGAACCTCGATTTTAGTTTGTGTATAGCATTCGCAGATCAAGTATTTTAAATGATCAATAATCCGCATTGTATTCTTATTATCGATATTGAACATTTGACTCCGTTTTTTTGAGGAGAAACTATCAGAACTAGAGCCAATTTTGCTTACTATATATTCTCATAGATAACCTTGTGGGATTATGAATATTTCGAGTTTTGGATAACTCACTACACGCGGATTGCGTGTGTGCATGTGTGTGTATGTGTGTGTGTGTACGTGTGTGAGCTTGTGTATGTATGTATGAATGCAAGGGGGTTGAAATGCATGTATGTAACGACAGCTCGCAGATTACTCAAGTCGAGAACACCCGACTCAGCGATACCCTTACAGTTGCGAGCTGTCGTTACGCACATTTTAGCCCATACGCACATACATATTTGTATGCTTGTTTGTCCTTGCCGCTACTTGGTTTGTGGAATTTGTTTAATATTACTACACGTTTTCTAAATAACTTATGTCTTTCTTAATTTTTCCAATACACTCTTTTAGTGCTTTTGTATATAAAAATATTCATTTGCACCGAATATGACTTCTCTAGCTCCCATATGCCTAGAACAAAAACTTCAAAAATTTGAGGTTATTGAAGATTTTTAACGGTTTTGTGAATACGGTAAAAGTTATGGATCATTTGAATTATGATCGGTGCGTGCCATGGACGAGTCTATCTTCGAAAAGCCTCTGAAATGCTTATCTCTTATATGGTTTTTTAGATCGAAGCGTTTATACAGATCCCGATCAAGAACATATATATACTTAATGGATTTAGAGATGCTTTCTTCTGCCTGTTACACACACGAGGTTAGTAAAGGCTCTGTTTAAAAAAAAATCAACAGAGATATGTCTTCTAGATTTTGTAAGCAAAGCAGTTGTCCAAAAATCGTATTATTTGGTTTGATGCAGAACAAAAAGCGTATATATTTCAAGCCTAAGAATATTTATGATGCACAAACGTATTCAAGCAGAAAAAGTGACAAACGCATATGTAGAAAGATCCAGATATGCCTTAAAATGATTAGAATGATTTCTTAGCCCCGCTTTCCTTTACTCTTTAATGGTTTCGCAGTATCTAACTGGCAGAATAGCTTA
Organism: Drosophila melanica; assembly: GCA_004143765.1. Classification (NCBI taxonomy): domain Eukaryota; kingdom Metazoa; phylum Arthropoda; class Insecta; order Diptera; family Drosophilidae; genus Drosophila; species Drosophila melanica. Next base: position 18,211 of record SCDT01001154.1, read on the forward strand.
CATTTGTACAAAAAGAGTCATTAAGTGTAAGTTCATTAAATAATATTCAAAAATCGCAGCAGCTCAGTGACCAAACCAATGAAAGCTTGTCAACCCTTAGCTCATTAACTGTAAAACGGTAGATTATTCCATTCTAATCCTTTGTCTTGCTCCTAGCGACCAAAATTATATTAACAGGAATAGTATGATATTCTAAGGGGCAAACCAAACTGATTTAATACGCTACTACCTACACACATACTTTGCTTAAAATTATAAGGGATTGCGAAATGAAATGCTTCAATTTAAATATCACGTACCTTAGTACTCTGGTTCACGTGCAGCCACGGGATACTTTTACTTAATTGTCACGTTTATAGATATTTTTAAAGAATTTTTAGAGGGGGTTAATAACGATGAACAGACAATTAGAGATTCTGTATTTAATATAATACAGATGAGTTTTTTGTTTTTGAAACTTGTTCTTAGTTCTAAAAAGCATAACTAAATTAAATTATGTCTTTACAAATACACAAAAAATAGTAGTATAGCTACTAGAACATTGTGGACATATATTGAGTTGAATTACCCTTTACAACACATGCGGAAAACTCAAGAGCTTGATTACTTTTGAAAAAAAAAAAAAGAGTCACTGATTAAGAAATAGCTGGCTGTATGCTGGTGTTGTCGTTTCAACGATGATGATTCTTACATCTGAATCTTGGTTCACGGTACTTATAGAGTAATCAGCTTCGCCAGCCGCTAAGGATTTGTCACCCCTATTAAAGAGTGTTTGATGTATTATGCGCTTCATTTGGTCGACAGGTCTGGGCAAATAAAACACGACCGCACAAACCACCGCCAAAACAAATAACAGGCATTGGAGTGACTGTCAGTGACAGTGGTTGAATCAAAGTCCAATCACTTACATATAAAACAAAACAGAACAGCTATCTTCGGGGTGCCGAAGTTGAATGCTCTCCCAAGCACATTCATTAAATATACTCCAGGACAGGTATGAATATCGCAATGTGATCATCAGAAAAATTCTGCAGAATTTAAGAAATACATTAAACATGTATAAACATAAATATACATGCAAATGGGTAAAAAGACAACACCATCTAGCCTCTTAGCATATCCTTTTGGCTTTCCAGTTTTATACAACCGGACACGTCGACTAGAAGAGCTATAAACATTAAGCTTGAAACAAAAGTACTCGTGTATCATAAGTATCATAATAATAATTATTTTTTTTTTAATCGCTAACTATTAATTAGTTCATGGTTTTTAAAAATAAGATAGGGTTTATGAAGCGGTAGACACAAAATTTTTGTTTAAGAAACAATAACAAAAGCAAACAATAGCAAGAGCAAAACGGAATCGGTTGAACGCTTTCGGCTTAGCCTTTAGAGGAGGTCATCCGATCATTCCAATTTTATGACTCTAGCTCTGAAAGTGTGGGAGAAATAAATTTTCGCAGTTTACCCGATCGAAGATATATAGATTTGATCGACTTGCTATGACTATGCCCACTGATAGCCAAAAAGTTCTTGAAACGAGTATACCATATATTAAATTAAATTTATGTAGCTCTAAAATTTGAAGTCTCTAGCTTTAATAGCCGCGAAAAAAGTTTCGTTCATACGGATGTATCAGGAAAAGGTTTTTCCATATCGATTTTAGTCCCTTAAAATTTCACAAACATCAACAGCTTTGGGGATGTATATCCCAAATTGAGAAACTTTGTTTTCTAGCGATAGCTGAGCGATGGGCATAAGGTATTTTACAGTCAGGCACTGTCGACTAAAGCACTCGAACTCAAAAGGGCTGCCTTCAAAATATTCTTTATACAAAAAAAAAAAAAAATCGCCAATTATTTAGCCGACGTGGTACCGTTCATAAATTATTCCGTAAATAAACGTTTTTATACTCATATGATAAGGGATGATTTTGTCAATTTGTTTAACTACTAAACCGAAATAACAATATTACAAGAAACTTTAAAAGAGAGACGACAGACAATTGAGTTTTCAATGGTTAATTTAACTTGGAAAGCATTGATGCATCTGAGCCTGTAATTACTTTTATGAACAAATTGAATGCTTCGGAAGTCATTTGAAGAGGAAACATCCAAAATGTATAATTTTGAGTTTAGAACAAGCTAAAAATCGATTTTATGAAACTGTATATTTTTCGTGCACAATAATTTGCTCACAATTTACAGTTCAAAGCAAGTAAGAATAATTTGGTTTATTCACATTCCAAGCGTTAAATATAAGCACTTGCACTTTGTCAGCACAAAACAGCTTCCCGGTAAAAATTTTGAATTTTTGCTTTTTTGTTAATATAACGATCAAAATGTATTGTTCAACGTAGAAGCCAACATACCAAAATATTCGATAGCTTATCTCGTTCAGAACAAAATTTAAATTTTTGCAGCTAATGCGGCCGGCGGGGGCTTTTAGAAATTTATACGGATAGATAAACCTTAGTTTTAAATACGCATATAATTTAGAACCATTTATTTAGAACCAGTAACTAATTCAAAAGTTGTAAGAAGCTATTTTTTTAAATTTTATTATCGTTGACATAGCATTCCGAATCCTTTTGGAAAAACGCAAAAAATCAACATAAGTAAAAAGCCCCAACGTTTCAAACCACAGAAGAAGATATGGTAAGATGTGACACAGTATATTTTTTGAAATTTGTATTTTATAGAAATTGGGATTGGCTTAACACTCTTAAACATGTAAAAAAATTTAAATTTCTAAATTTCAAAATAGCTTGACATTCAGCATAACGCAAAATGTTGTTTCTAGGTACACAGAAGCTGGACCCTTTTGCGTAAAGAGCTGATTAGCTAAGCATTAATAATATCTTTCGTCACAACATTTGTAATCGGGTCTTGAATTTGCTTTTACCACTAGATTCTAACCTCGTGTAGATGTGTTTATGCTTGGTAAATTTGTAACTATGTAAGTGTGTTTAAATATTTAAATATTCGTTTGATAAGTTACATATACAGCTGATATGTTTTTCATTAATATGAATAGGATATAACAGGGCAAACAAAGCAATTATCCATAAATTTCCAGATCCGGAAAAATATTCCAAATATAATTACCTGCCAAGCATTGGCATCCAATGTAGCCAGAAATGACATGTCCAACTCCTACGGAAATAAGAGAAAAGTTGGTAAAATAATTTCCCAACTGACAAACAGTCTACAGGTCTTGTCACCTTCCGTCGAAAGTTGCTTGTGAAATCCAGAATGATCGCTTATAGGAGTGTGCTCAGCAAATGCAAAATTATGTAAATACCAATAAGTCCACCAGCACCTGCTGAATAACAAATCACGAAGCGCGTATTGCCGTCGGAGCTTTTTAAAACACTGTTTTGTTAAACTTAATAAATTTCGGCGTATGGTTTTGCTTAGCAGTGAAACGAGCTGGACTGTAAACTTGTACTTGGCTTCCGGTTAGTCAATTTCCGTTCCGAACTCCTACAGTTCTACACAAAGACACTAATGCTCCAGAGAGCCACGGCTTGTGATGTAGAAGTATAGCGACGGCGGCAGCTACGTGCTTGACGACTGAATCAACTTCAACTTCCGTATCTCCTTTGTGGTTTTCGGCCAAAGGATTTACCCAGCTTACGTGCTTGATGCTTTTCGCCGTACGACTGCTACCAGGACTCAGCCTTTGGCTATGTACTACCCGGAGGTGTACTGCATGCAGCTTCTGTTGGTCACAGTCCGTTTCCATTTTACCCAAGATAACGCGGCTCTTCAAACATGCCTCTCCGGTACATATGCTTCCTTTATGTATGACTGTGCGTATATATCTGTGTGTGTGTGTGTGTGTGTGTGTCCTACGTGTATGTGTACGAGCTATATATATGTATTTGTTCACGTATATATGTGCCCCACCGCATTTTCACCCATACAACGCGAATTCTGCGTATATACAAGTACATATATCTGTTCGTATGAAAGTCAGTTTCGGGTATGGTGAATTCAATCTTCTGCATGCCAGTATTACCGGAGGAAATAAAGCATCTTACAGAAGCTCCAGGTCAATAATGTATGTAATATATATAGGTACATACATCGGATATACAATGTTTATATACATATACCAATATATATATATA
>SCDT01001155.1:0-29870 GCA_004143765.1 Drosophila melanica
ATACCGAAATTTTTTAAAATAGTAATATTTACGAACGTGAACGAGTATTTTGCTGTCGGTTACACCCGACTGCAACGTTCTTACTTGTTTTTTTTTTGGAAAAAATGAAAACAAAATTAATTTTAAATATGAATTAAATTTAAACGCAGAATTAATCTACATGTCAAATGATGATCGAAATGGAACTTTGCATGTCTTAATTTTTTTTAATTATACATGATTTTTTAAAAACAAGTAACTTATAGTTTTTTTTTATTTTTAATGCCCAGATGTTGCAACATAAAAATAAAAACGACGATTTATAAGGCCCTTAGCCCAACTGGTTATCACTAGCCGGACGGAGTGAGCTGATAAGCGCAAAGAGCTAAAAAGCAAACAAGCTTATGAACCGGATCGGTACAGTGAACCCAAACCTGAGAACAGCTGTTGTGGGGTGGCCTGTTCCACAGACCGAACGACACGTCATGCCACAGCAAGAGAGAGAAAAAGAGAAAATGTCGGCGTTACCAAGTGAGAGTAAGAGAGAGGTAGACATTGCCATTGGCAGTCTGTGCAACTAATGAGCAATAAAGAGAGAGAGAGAGAAAGAGAGAGAGAGAGCGCAACTGATAAGCAACGTATATTTAAATAGCGCGCTCAGCCGACATCGGCTCATTCAGTTTTGTTAACATGGAGCGCTGGCAGAATCGTGTTGCGGTTGTAACGGGCGCCAGTTCGGGAATTGGCGCCGCCTGCGCCAAGCTACTGGTGGCCGCCGGCTTGCAGGTGGTTGGCCTCGCACGTCGCACCGAGCGTCTCGAGCAGTTGCGTCAATCGCTGCCACCGGACCAGCAGAAGCGCTTCCATCAGCGGACCTGCGACGTCTCCGCCGAGGGGCAAGTGAACAGCGCCTTTGAGTGGATCGAGCAACAGCTGGGCGGCATCGATGTGCTGATCAACAATGCGGGCATCTTGCGCGATGGCAATCTGCTCGACATGCCCCTCAAGGACATCAACGATGTGCTGCAAACCAATCTGATGGGCAGCATTTATTGCACCAAACTGGCGGCCAACAGCATGCGCCGTCGCCAAATGGACGGCCATCTGTTCTTTATTAACAGTACCGCTGGCGTAGCCGGCTATAATCCGGGACCGACAGATCCCAGCCTGAATATCTATACGCCCAGCAAGTTTGCGCTTACCGCAGTACATGAGATTTGCCGACAAGAGCTGATCACACAGAAATCAAAAATAAAGACGACGGTAAGTTAAATGTGAATCAAAAAATTATGATGAAAAAATATAGGGGGGAAAACCCCAGAAACCAGCACTACAATCAGGGCAGAACATTGAAAGATGAGGAGAGGAATTTATTTCTCTTTTATCAGAAGTTTATTAATTATTGCTCTGTTGCTTTTGCAGAGCATCAATCCCGGCTGGGTATCCACAGAGATAGTGCCCGATGAGACCAAAGCTGAGTTGGGCGATGTCATCTTACAGGCGAACGATGTGGCCCAAGCGGTGATCTACGCTCTCTCCACGCCACCACATGCCCAGGTTGAGGAGATAACGCTGCGTGCAGTCGGGGAATGGTTTTGATAAGCGCTCTGAAGTGTGCACGTGTTTCTAGTTTTTGTTCTTGTTATGGTTGTTAAGGCGATGTAGTCAACACCTAATAACAATCAAATGAACGCAAACAGCATACACACACACACACACACACACACACCCACACACATACCCACCCACACAGTTTATTTGCTTGTGAGCATTTGGTTCTTCATTCTTCTCATTTCATTTTTATTGTAATTGTTATGATTATTGTTGTTGTTATTATTGCCCGTTACTGTTTAACAACAATAACAGTAAATAAATAATTCAGTTTTATAAATTAATAATTGACTGTGGAACTTTTATTGAAGTCTCTAAACCACTAAACTGCGGTCCAGCCCTACTGTTATTTGCTCAACGTCAACAACGAAGAGGGTTGCTCACTTGCAATAAATGTCCAATCGATATTTCCATGGCCTTTAGTCCTTTAGAATTAGCTTGTTTTAAGTACACATGTTAATTTCCATAATAATCTTACTTATGCATGATAAAGTCAGGGGCCTCCACCAGTCGAAGCGAAACAGGGAACAATTATAAAATCCATTTATTGTTAATTGCTTGTGCAGTAATTAATTAGTATTATCCTTTGCGTCAAAGAAAATTAGTTATCCATGGGAAAGTACATGCAGCTAAGATACGTAATGCAAATGTGCTTCGACCCTAAGTAGTCTCTTTGTTATGCGCTGGTCGTTATCCGTATTTTAATATCAGCAATATAAACAGGCTTTTATGTGGGCAATCGATGTTCTATCTATCGATAGATGCATTAGGGGTATTATCTACCATGGAAAAGTCGAGATTTTAAACACATGTTTATTTAAGAAGAAACTTGCTAACATGATTTCAGGTCAACAAAAAAGAACGAAATGTCGCTTAGTTTTCACTTTTTACCACTGTGGGGCTTATAGTCAAGCCACGGCCTGGTCTCAACACGATTTGCTACTCAGGACGCCACAATGGACCGTGTGGGGACGGACGCTCGCTTTACGATGGTTAATTAACAAATTTGCAACATTAGCTACAAAAAGTTGAAATCTAATTTCTAAATCCCACTTTTCCCTATACACTCACACACACACATACACACACACACACACATGCACACATAAGCAAACACATTTTCAACATTTTTTGCGTGTTAAGCGCCGGCAGCGACAAGCCAGAAAAACTCGCAATGTTTTTAGTAGTCTTTTCTATACCCCTTACCGATTGGATAACAGGGCTACAATGTATCTAACAGGCGGCAAAGGGCATATGTGCATTTTTTGAATTTGAATATGTGTTCTATTATTTTCCATTTTCGATAGCTCATCCCGTTTCTTAAATCAACGTTATTTATCTGCAGTGCTTTTTTTTTTTGAGCGAAACGTGCCACATTTTGGCATGTCATTTCTCCATTACTTTTCATATCCCTTAAAATCATATCCTTTAAAATTAACAAATTTAATTTTAATTTCAAATTACAACCATCATTTCAAATTTTCTTGTATAACTTTTCGGCAGGCAACATTTTTTTTTTAATTTTTGTCGTCAAAGGAGTGTGTACAGGGTAACCACGGGTAAAGTCCTATCGTTAGACTTCAATGGTTTTATATATTTTCTTTGCTTTTTGTTTTGCTTTTGTGAATAGTGTGTGCGCTTATGGTGGGTTTTTTCCATACATATTCTTTGGTAACAGCGGAAAACGCAAACTTTTTCGAACCTTTTAATGACAGCGCATGGCATGGCACAGCAATCCTTTTTCAACGCTGGTATTCGCATCCATACACCCACATAGGCACCCTTGTATGTGTGTGTGTGTAAGTGTGTGTGTGTCTGTGCATGTGTGCTGATATAAAGGATCTATGTGGGGTTGGGCCAAAAAGACTTTGCCAGCTGCGTTGTTTTAAGGCCCATGAGGCAGCTGTCTGTCTGTCTGTCTGTCTGTCTGCCTGCCTGCCTGTCTGTCTCTCTTCCTATCGTCCGCCTGTCTATGTGTCTGTCAGGCACCCAGTTAGACAAGTTTTGTCAGCCGCAGCTCTGCACTTCACTTCACTTCACCTTACTTTACTCATTTCCGGCATTTTGTTTTAATTAAATTTATGACAAATGTCATATAGGATAAACTTTTAACAACAACGCAGCACACTCTCGGTGCCTCCGACCCCGGCAACCACGCCGTCACAGCCAAACAAATCCAAAATTGCATTCAACACTTTTAGCGGAAAATGCAAAGGCAATTTGAAAACCTACCAAACGAACACATAAAAAACTAATTAAATTGAAAGTTCATAGCATACTTTTAGGCGCAAACATAATGAACCATTTATATTGTTAGCCTTGATATATAATTGTGTGCCACGACAAAAAATTTTCGATATACCTAATAAAAACCCAATACTTCGAAATTAAAGCAAAGGGGAAAGTTTTCATCGGTCGCTGTATTTATTCATTCTAGATTCATTACAAGAGTTATTAGCTAGATGTATTGTAAATTTTATTCATTAAAAGTTCGGGAATATTTGTGCAAAGCACCGAAACTTGTAGAATTTTTAGTAAAGAAAATTTCAGCAGAAATGTACTTAAGTAGAAAACGTAAGTAAAAATATTGCTTAAAATTTAGGCGAATTTTCCAAAAGTTTTTATCAGGCTTGGCAAATATCAATTAAGTTCAATTCAACGAGTTCTACTAAATATCTATTATAAATTATAATAATTAAAAGCAGTTAAGCAGAATGAGCTACTACAGAACTTTACTTTTCCGAGCTTATAGAAAAGTCATTTCTCAAAGTTTTAAAGAAAAAATTTCAACAATTTAACAAAATTGCTCGCTTCCAAAGTAAAAATTATTATTTTAAAATTCTATTATTTCTTGAGTTAGAGATTGTTGTTGTCAAAATTAATTCCTTGGAAATTGTCATCATCAAAAAAGATTTTTTCTTGGGTCACAAAATAAATTCAAAGAAAATAAGTCATTTGTGTGACATTTTCATTCAATTTATGAGCGTCAAATAAAATTCGGTGAAATTTAATTGAGAATGCAATTCCAAATATGAATTTATTGTACGAATATAAATGTACAATGCAGTTACAGCTAGTTAAAAGCACATAAACTTTTTGTCTCTTGGTCTGCACTAAAGAGACAATTGAAGGCATCTATGTATTTCTGGTTTTATTTTTATTATTTTTTTGTGAAATGCCATGCATTAAGTTTGAACCGACCGTGGCTCGATTCTGTAAAGCACTTTGTTTGCCACATGGCCCGTATCTATGTGGTCAAACGTTGCTGGGTTATGGCCACGGGCTCAAATACAAAATCCCATACAGAATGTTGTTCCATACTATGTGTGTGTGTGTGCGAGTGGGCTTTGTGTAGGTGGGTGCGCTTTGGCATTTTTAAACAATTTGGCAGGTAGGACGAGCTGCTGGTCAGCACAGCTGAGTGCAATGAAGCATTCCCGTAACGTTGGTTACCTTGAATGCTGCTGTTGCTGTTGCCGCTATGCTTGCTGTTATCGACATCTAAGTACCGTATGACAACATTGCAACACACACACACACACACACACACACAAATTCCTCTACGCCACTGTCGTTTGAAATAGCCCCAGGTTATGTCAGCAGGCAACAGGTGAAGCGCAGGGGCCAGCGCTACTTGGCTACTTGCAATACCAAAAAAAAAAAAAAAGTTTATAAATAAATAATAAAGGAAAATTGAATTTTCCTGCGTTTTCAGGACAGCTACTGGAAAAAATTAAAGCTTCACTTCCAAGTAGACTTTAAATATGCCCTATAAGCACAAATAGTAAAAGATGTAGATTGGCCATGAAAAATCACACGAATACAATTCAATACAAAAAGGATGCGTCCCTTAAAGCTTGTTTCACTCACTGACAAAGTGAATATCTTGTATTTAGTGCACAGAATAAAGCTCGCTTAAAGCGCGCACAGCCTGACTATTTTAGCTGCCTTATCTAATATACTTATGAGCTTCAGAAATACTTTTGCAAGTACTTAGATTATCTTTGGCTGATCTCTGGAGCATTTATTTTATGGTTTTTGCAGCCCACAAGAGCAGCAGAGTATGCGATTGCTTTAGCTACAACAAAATTTGTTTACAAGCTAAATGCGCTTTTTGGTACACTATACGATGCGTGGGGGGTTATTAGGTGGGCGATGGAAGGGGCGAACACTTGGCTGATTAGATATGGGAATTTTCGAATGTGCTCTTTTTGACTTGGTCCAAATTTTATGCAAACAGAATGAAGCATAAACTAATATTAAATTGATTGGACAACATTTGGTTGAAGGCAATTTGGTGATCAAGAATTTCATGTCTACTATAAAAATAAAAATGTCTACAATTAAAAATAATATATTGTATAATAATTTGGTTATTAAATGTGTGAGAATATCTTATATTATATATATTATATTAAAATACCAAGTTGCGCGAGCTCGACTAGAATGAGGAGCATATTTATTGTCTAAGAAGACAGAAAATGATCAGCATACATAATGAATATTCGATTAGAATATATGTACAACTAAGTTATTTTTGCATTTTTAATAAATTTTTCTTATTTCGAAATTTTTTCTTATATATTCATTAAAGTGCAATGTAAAGTTTACATCAAATATATGCTAGAAAGTGTATTCATTCTTCGGTATTAAAAAAATAAAGAATATTTTGATTCTTGTTGCTTGGTGCAACCGCATTAGCTGCAGGCAAGAAGAACTATTTTGGTCGTTTAACTGAAAAGCAATCAGAGTTGGCAGAAAATTGGCAAATATTGATTCCAGGAAGCTAATGGGAAACCTCCGAGTTTCCAACTTCTTATCAACTATCGAGCATTAAGTTACAAACGCATACGTTTTGCATACACTACAAGACAGTTGAGTTGTATAGAATTGTCCTTAAAAAAAAAAACATTGACAATTTGCCAAATTGACGACCGTCTAGCTCGCATTTGCATAATGAAGCTAACTGCGGAACGAGTCTGTCGCTTTGTTTGTTCTGATTGTTAGTCAACCATGGATAATATTTTAGTGCCTTAAGGGTATTTCATAATTGAGTTTGTTATTAAGACAAAAAATAAAAACAAGTACAAATTTTGCACTTGTAACCGACTTCGCAATACTAGTTCACACTCGCAAACGACCTTAATTATGATTACTATGTCTGGGAAAAATATAGATTTTTTTTATTTTGTGCGGTCGAGAACAGCCGTGGCAAATTTTGGGATAAATTGATTTTCACGGTATTCCGCCAGTTGGTATATAACGCACCTAATTATCAGTTCTCAGTTATGAGGTCTTTATTCGAAGTTTCAAGTCTCAAGTTACACAAGCAGCACAAACGGACCGATTAAAAGACAAAAGCAATTTAAAAAGTTGATATTCTTGCGAGAATGAGTATAAAAAACACACACACACCCACACTTTTGCGGGGGGTCACAATTCAAATATGTTTACAATGTCAGCTAATTAATTGAATCAAATTATTAAATTTAAGCGCCCACATTACTGAAAAGCTTAAACTAGACTTGGCGATATTATACAGATCATATAAAATACTGTAATTGAAACTATTTTAAAGGCCAAATTTAAACAACAGTTTAGTTTATTTCATCACAGTATTTGGCAGATCTATTTTTAACATTGTCGTTAATTTTCGGTTAAATAAAAGAATCCAGTTATAAGCACAATGATGCAATACAATGTTAATTTTATAGCCTCACCCTTTTCAGTTATTGGCCTGAAACCCAAGAATGGATGTACGTTATACAATGGCACAATTTTGCCGCAACCATTACAAGAGAAATTTTCCACAATGGGTGGCCAAGCAAATAACGAGATGATTCTTAGAAAGGAATTCCAATTGCCATTGATGTGGCTGAGGAATTGGATAAGATAATTTCTCGGTATTTTTTTTTTTTTTGTGTTGAGTGCAACAGGTTTGCTCATATNCCATTGATGTGGCTGAGGAATTGGATAAGATAATTTCTCGGTATTTTTTTTTTTTTTTGTGTTGAGTGCAACAGGTTTGCTCATATATATAGACAGATAGATAAATAGATATATATATATATATATGCATATATATATATAACGTCTTAGCTCCCCAGCTACCAGTTCAACCGCCGCATTAAACTTATTCTACGACTAATTTTTTTTTTCTATGTGCGGGCACTCGTATATTTATAAGTTTAAGTTAGAGAAAAGTTTTTGCTTCTTTCCTTTTTTTTTTTTTTCGTACTTTGGTGTTCGTCAAACAGGCTTAAAACGTGTTTTATGAGGGCTCCATAACTTTGCGGCTGAAGGTTCATAAATGGGCGGTCAACAAAGGTAAGAAACAGCAAACTTAAATTTGCTGAAGCTGTTAATGCACAGCGGTAGCAGAAAATGTAAGTAAGTATATATGTCAACGATTTGACGAGAACTTATTGTTAGAAGAAAAAGACTATATTGAGCAGGCATAAAATATATAAACGAATGGGAAACAGGAAAAAATAATATATAAGGCTGTATAATAGAAAAATATAAAAGGAAATGATGAAAATGTTGAGTGTGAACAGTGGAAAAATCGAACAGTGGCAACAGAAAAGGTCACGCAAATTAAATTTCAAATTAATTTAATTGAAGCAAATGGAATTTAAAAATGGAAAAGTTAAATTAAATGTGGCAAACTGTCAATTGAATTTTTTTTTTGTGTGTTTCGTGAATGTTAATGCAACATTTACTCTGGCACATGTTAATGCACATCAGAATCAGAAGAAGGTAAATGCAAACATAAGAGCACTTCAAACAGAGACACGATGATTAAACTGCGTATGCACTGGGCTCTCTCTGCAGCTCTAAGCAGCTTTTGGCCGCACACACAGAGTGTGAGTGAGGTAAAAGAAATGGCCGGAGAAAGTGTGAGAGATGGTTTTAGAAAAAGAAACGCACAGCAGGTGTTGTTGCTGAACGACAGTGCTTCCGTTTCCGCAACTGTGTGGCGCCTGCAGTTGCCCAGACAATGGCGTCATCTTTTAAATATAATAAATTTGCAAGATTGTTAGTAAAGTGTGTGTTGCTGCTGCCGTTGCTCTTGCCGTTCTATGGCAGTTGGATACAGCTGCATCCTGCATTGTTGTCATGCTTTGTGTTTCCTTTGTTGTGTGTGGTATTGACTTGTTGCCGCATGCTGCAAGTACTATTTGTGTGTAATATATTTTATTTGGCATGCAAATATACTGCATAAGTATGATAAATATTCAATATTCGACTTGTTTGTTCGCTTCGAGTCCACACATTAATTAAAATTGCGCATACGCCGCATTTGCCATGAATGCTTGCAACATTATGCATATGTTGAAGCAGCTCGTTAAATCGAAAAACGCCAACAAGCTATTCAGGTGCACTGAAGCTGTCAACCGCAGGCAACAGTTGCCCAAGATACAACCAAAAAAACAAAATATATATATATAAATAAAATAAAAAACAAAAGGGATAAATGAAGTAAAAGCGAAAATAAAAGCAAAAACAAAAAGTAAAGAAAATGAAGGCAACCACCGGCAACTGTCTGTGTGCCAGAAGGCAACGCACTTTCAAGTTTTGTCAAGTGACTCTCAATGCCACGCCCATGCAGCAACGCCCACAGCAGCTGTAGCTGTAGCAGCTCCGATTTTTATGCAATTTATTGAGCTGATGTCTGAGCTATGCAGTTGATAGCCTGCTGCTACAGTTACGATTGCATGTCAAGCTTTGAAGCTTAACCACTGTCAGAACGCTTCTCGGCTGCCTTTCTTTATTTTCTATTGCACAAAATAAGGGGAAAAGAAAAACAGAGCAGCAACTGAAAAATGGTTTCACTCTTTCGCCCTCTGTAGGCTGCTTTTGATGCAGAAAATGTGATTTGATTTGGTAAATTGTTGTCAGAAATCAATAAACATGTCTGCCAGAGGAAATCACAAAGATTTGTTCATTTGAAAGCTCTGTTAGTAAACATCAATCTGATAATTCAGATTACACAATTGTCATGTAAAACTTGAAAACTTGAATTTGAAGAAATCCGTTAAAAGTAAAGGTTGCCTGCAGTATAAGTACTAAAGCTAAGTAGTGCTTAAACCTGATTTACGTATGGTATTCAAAATTATTAGAAAAATAAAGGAAGAGGGAATTTCTTCTACATCAGCTAACACAGCTAAGCACAGCTGAAGTTAAGCACTTTTGAACAATTCGCTTAGCTATAAAACAAAGTGAAAGAAATAAAAAACAAAACTTGTCGCAGAAAAATTAAAGCAACTAAATAAAGTTAGTTAACTTGCATTGAAACGGCTATCGTTTACATATCACTACAGGGAAGCCGGCTTAGAACGGGATAATGCGGCAGAGTCTCAACTTGTTAAAAAGTTATTCATTTCTAATAATAAGATGACTGAATTTACTGAATAATAGCTTGAATTTTTAGGCAGCCACAAGTTAACGTACTTTAAGTCGGCTAATTACGACTCACTGCATGAATGAATGATCTTTGAGTTGTGGACTAAGTTATATTTGTACACGCATTAATATTTAATATGACAATTCCCCAAGTTGGCTCACTCAATAAAAACGAAAAAGACGAATAAGAAATCATAATAATGTACTTTCAATTACCAAAATTGATTAAGCAAATGTTCATTAAAAATTTAAAATAAAGTTAAGGGCCAGAGCACCCAAATTAAAAATATAATACAATAATGTGAATTTTTAAATAGACCTAAATATAACTCACAAAGCAGTCAGCAGACGCGTTAATTTTTTGGATAATAGCGACACAGTAAATAATATTATACTAGAAGCTGATAAGATAAACTTCAAGTACTTATCTGATACTAACACAATTATACGGCAGATAAGTAAGCTCGATAACTGTTGGCTAGATTTAATCTGCTAAATGCAAAAATCACTATTTATTAGGGCTAAATTAAATAATTGCCAAATGAAATGCTTTAATAAAAATCAATTAAAAAAAAAACAAAAATTAAGTTCAATTGCCTTAAAGAATTTATCATACTATTTTACAAATATATTATTAACAAAAATCTATTAACAGTTAAGCAAAAGTTTAATTATGCACATCAAGCAGATACTAAAGATATATTTATAACAATATTTATGTATGCGAAACGTTTATTAAATCTGCTCATATATATCAAAATAAAGTACAATTGGGACCCAATCATCGAGTTACCTTCTCAACTGATTCAATTCGTAAACGGCACCTTAAATAAAATATATAAAAGCAAAGCCAAAGGAGTTGACAGCCAAAAGTACTACAAGACTTTATCAATGTATTTGTTAGATGCGTATTGACAGTTGAACGAATTGAATATGAATGGAATAAAAATTGCTTTTAATATAAAAAAAGAAAAATGTGAACGAAAGCAAATAAATATATGTATATGAACTAAAAGGGAAATTTTGTCCACTCAGCGTCGCGGCATTTGCTGATCCGTTGCGGCCAGAGCCCAAACATTAGTCAGTCAACCCCATATAAGCTGGAAAACCACTTAGACCACACTAGACAGAAATTAGCTAAAGTGCCGCAATAACAAAGATGCTCATAAATGCGCCTGTGTGTGTGTGTTTGTGTTGGTGTTTGTATGAGTGTGTTTATGTTACAAACGATTATATTTATTTATATGATAGCATTATCGAGTATTTTAACGGTTTCATGTGTATATTTCACTGCGACTTTGATATCTTTATATTTTTCTTGTGTATTTTTTTACTTAAATTTAAATTTCATTTGACGTCACTGATACTTGTATTGGCCCTACACGGTTTTTGGTGGCCCGGAACTGATTCAGAGCTTTTGTTATATTAAATTTTTTATGTTTTTTTTTTTATTTTTCTTTCGTCGGCGTTTTGTGTTTTATTTTATTGATTGCGCACATTTGAAAATCAATCAGCAAAACAGAATCGTTGGGGCGCATTGACTGAAGTTTTGTTTATTTGTTCATTTTCCAGTTGCTGTTTTTCAGCGCAGGGAAACACTTTGCGGCTAATGGGCGGAACATCAAGTGCCAAATTGCTAATGTTGTTTTTTCTTTTTACAATATGAAACTACTTACACTTGAGAATGTTGAATTCCACTTGGTCGTAATGTTTTGAATACATAATCAGCTAAACTGATTGAAAAACTAAGCAGCTCAACAGGGAAAAAAGTAATTTCAGGGGTGTTCTATCTAATTGTAACAATAAAAAGCTTTAACTGTAGTATTAAATTTAAGTACATGTTTTGCTAGAAATATCTTTGCTAGTTCGCACGAAATGAAAGTAAGAAAAAGTATTTTATTAAAATACACATTTCTCCATTAAGGGTAGCAAAGCGAGAACATTCAAATAAGCGATTTCGGCAAGTGAAATCATTTTTATTTTCAAGAGAATATTCTATGCTGTGTGTGTTTTAAAGCAATAAGTTAAATTCAAAAATGTCTAAAAATAAATGTAATAAATGTAATGCGGAAGAAAATAAATAACAAATTAAAACTCCGATTAAATCATGTTATATCCACATGAAGCTCTTCAATTTTTGTGTAGTAAAAAAAAAATTTGTATTTTGCTGCATAAAAATATTTATGGTTATCTGTTTGTATACAAAAACATTTTGAAAATTGTGTTCAAACACGTTCTATGGAAGTCTAAATAAGATAACAATGCCCGAGATTTCAGGGTAACTACCCGTCGTGCACTTGTATTCCACTTGTTAATCCAGTCAGGCATGACATGAATGGTGTAACAAGTCCATAAATGCTCTATAAAACCGACTCATCCATGTCAACAATTGCCTGCAACTGCTTTGGCCATCTTTGATTTGCCCGCACTCCGAAACAAGAGCAACACGAAAGGTAGCTGACTTTGAAAGCATCAGTAGGTATGTATGTGTGCGAGTGTGCATGTGTGTATTTGTATTGCAAGAGAGAAGGAAGGATAGATACACCAGTGAATCAAAGAAAAACACGCTGAAAGCAAAGTAAATGAAAACTTCTTAACCGCTCTTAATCTCAACTCAATTCTCTCGACTCTTCTTGGCCTTATTACAGCTGTTTGGTGCCCTCTCGTATGGCAGCTAACTGCAGGCAATTTTTCTATTTTCCACATCATTAGTTTTCAATGAATATTATTTGTTTTTTTTTTTTTTTTGGTCTTTTTGTTGTTGTTGCTTTAACTGGGTTAAATGTCCAGGGCATAAGAAAATTTGCGAACTGTGCGCTACTGAGGACCCGCATAAGCAAATAAACTTACAAATTGCCCAATGCGAAAACAAAACCCATCCAAAAACAAAAAAAAAAAAAAAAAAAAAACAAAAAAAAGAGCAGCAGCAGCAAAAGCAGCATCAGCAGTGTTGGAAACGGCGGAGGGGCGTCGCAAAGTTCATTGGCAGCCATAAATCAAAAA
This sequence comes from Drosophila melanica, assembly GCA_004143765.1. Classification (NCBI taxonomy): domain Eukaryota; kingdom Metazoa; phylum Arthropoda; class Insecta; order Diptera; family Drosophilidae; genus Drosophila; species Drosophila melanica. The sequence goes on from SCDT01001155.1 coordinate 13,000, forward strand.
CAGGGGCTATTTAATAGGCGAGACCATTGAGACTCTTGGCCACCTGCAGCCGCCGCCGACGGGCAATAGAATTAGTTTTCTTATTTGACTTTAGTCACAGGACAACAAGGACAACGCGGCGTATGAGCAATGTCCCCGAAAAGTTATTGGGCGTCTGGCAATCATGCACGAGCGGCGCAAAAGCATTTGAAGTGCCCACACACACACACACACACCCTCTGCCCTTTCCGTCTCTTTTGGCTACTGTGTATGCCCGGGGACCTGTCATCAACATCAACATCAACATCTGAACCAATGCAAAGAGCAAAACACAAACAGGAACAATTACGTGCAAACAAAAACACAATAACAACAAATTAGAACACAGAGTATACGAAATAAAACACAAAACGAGAAGAAAAAAAACAAAAACAAAAACGAAAAAAAAAACAAAATTCCAAATAAAATGATTTCGTTTTGGCGTATTTTGGGCAGCCAATAAGCCAAGTCAAGCAAATCAAAAAGGGAAATAAAATCAAAGCAAATAGAAAACATCAGCGCCGCAGGCTCATGTCGCATATTTACGGACATCATTTCCACAACAGACATCTAATGTTCCTATCAATACCCTATACACGTGACAAATGCCTAAACATAAGTATACAACAAGTATGCATCCATCTGATGGATAAACAAAGTTGTTCAGTTTCAAATGGTGGTTCTATATATTTTCGATTGTTTGGTTTTCTATACCATCGCCGTAGGTAACATGAAATGTATATTACAGGATATCTTTGAGTCAGTCACTTGCGACTGAAATATTATTCGTTGATTTTTCGGCCATTTCATAAGCGATAAGTATAACAATATTCAATCGCTCGACTCACCGAATCGAATGCACATTTTACAATTCAAATGACGGTCAATCATTCACATTCACATCTCCCATTCACAATCACAAGCTGCGATTCAATAATTTATTTTGAGTGTCAAACAGTTCAAAACTCATCAACTTTTCATCAACTCATCGCGTACAGAAAATGTGGAAAACAGGGAAAATTTAAAGTGAGCGGTTACCAGAAAAGCGTCCATTAAAATCACTTTAACAGTTTTGATAACTGTTCGAATTGCTTTCTTATCGCAACACATAAGAAACTCGGCTAATGGCGGTTTCCCTTGGTAAACGTCCATTAAAACAACGAGGGGAAGTAGCAGGAATTACCCCATTATGAGTATTGAACGTTTTTATTGTTAGTAACTTACCATGATAACACTAAAAGCGAATTTTTATTTACTTGTTTAAGTTAGAAAATTCAGTATTTTTATGTTCACACGAAAATTCATTTAAGTTAAGAATAATTTTAAATTTTACAAAAAATTTAGTTACATTTTGAAGTATAATGTTTCTCTCAAGTCTCTACTTAAATTATTTGCCGTTGTGTTAACAAATAAATAGAGTCTTGTGCAGTTGTAAAACTGACATGTCAATAAGTTAATAACATCGCATTAAATTGCCGGCAGGTTGGTACAAATGTCATATGTCAATTGGCAAATTAACGTCATGTTTGTCAAAATTTTTTTATGTCGCTTTCACATAGGTATTAAATAGGTAGATGATAAAGTGTTCACTCCAATCAGAAACGGAATAACGGCATGAGTTTTACAGCATTATATTTATCAAACTTATGGTATGATCTATCTTTTTATTCAATTTAATGGCATTATGGGCATATGTATGCTATTAAATCGCAATTTCCCGTAATGTGTATTGAGCCGTACAAACATTTTGCCCAGCTAACAATCACTTAAGTTTGACTGTGTGTGTGTGTGCAATAACAATTGATTGATCGGTATCAAATCAATGTAAATAGTTTCGTATATTTTGGTAAGTCATGCACATAACTTAATCAATAGTTTCAAACGACATGCCGAGCTTTGCACTTGTTTTATTTAATTTTTATTAGTGTTATTATTATTATTTTTTTCGAATTGCCGAGCACTTTGACTAATTGATTACAATTGCAATCATCGAATGTACAAAATAAAACTCGGTTGGCATGTAATCAACCAATTTACATTTGTAAACGAATAAGCCCAAAGCAAAATTGGCAAACACACGCATATGAAGAGTTATCACACACATATACGCGCACAGAATAACATTTGATTTTTGTAGCATACTTTTTTGGGTATTTAGACTACGCCGCATGCCACAAACCGCAGCATTGACCACAGCACTATGGGCATTTTGGTCTGTTTTTTAAAAAAAAAAGTTTGTTTTTGTGTTGAAAAATGCTCGCAAGTAAAATTTTTTGGAAATACAGAATTATATTAACTGTAATTGAACTTGTTACCTATGCTAAAAAGAATCATAATCTGATAGGGTCGGTTATGTTATGTTCCTTTATTGGCAAGTTTACAAATGATTTAGATTTTGATTCAATTTTATATAATTTAAATGAGTATTTAAAGAGATGAGTTTTGGAATTGAGTAGAATAAATATTTATTTCTTAACTCTTTATGGTAATCAACTACAAGTTTAGGCTAGTTTTGTAAATTTCCTACAAAGTTTAAGTTCAGCCCCCACTGCATGCCTGGCAAGTATAGAGAATGTACCTTTTGAATTTCTGAGCAATTGTGATTGCATGTGAATCAAATTAAGCTTGCGGTTAGGCGAAATTGTCAGTCTCAGGTGCTAGTTAAGCCCGGTGACAAGCGGTATTTTTACAGATTTATGCTTTTATGTAATGCTCGACAGAAACAAACAAAGCATCCTTAAAATGACTATTCTATCTATTCTATTCCCTTTTCACTTAACTAATGAAATTCTGTACAGCCCGTCAAGTCCAACTAAATAAACATAAAAGGTTGCCAGCGGGGGGAATTTTCGTCCGCGCGTTGAGGCTTGATTTTTAAGTACCTGAAATTTTCTGAAGACAGTCCAAAGAATTTCGGGTAAGAAACTCTCCAACAATTTTTTCAGAATTTAGCTGTATACTTGTCTGATTTTTAAATTATTAATGGCAACTGTTAAATATATTCGAATATTCCAGATTTAAATTTATTTGCTAACATTTATTTTATGGGGTGTTCTGTTTCCTTTTATACATAATGTAACTGAAATAATTGTAAATTTGACTCGTTTTATTCGGCACAAATCAATGCTATATTTAATTTAATTTTCGTTTAGTGTACACTCAAAAAGAAAATCAGGCAAATGGCCAAGAACAACAACAGCTTCCACATCGCTGAGGATGAGCTGCTGCCCTGATTGTGGGCAAAGGACCCACTGAGTCCCCTTTTTTTATCCAGCTCCCTATCCAACTTCGACTGCTCCCTCCAGCTGCTCGACTTGTTTTCCCTTAACCCACTGTCAGTTGTTTCAATATATTATTTATATTTCATTAAATATAAATGCGTTTGTTTCTGAGTTGAGTTGTTGCTGAGTTGAGTTCAGTTGAGTTTGTTCAATATCCTCTACAGTTGTGAAAATAGGGCATATTCCAACTTATATGCCTTACTTTCTTCAATGTTATCTTTGAAAAGTAATTAAAAACTTTTAACATGACGATCAATTAAAACTTCAACTCATATTTTAACAATGAATTAATTAAGCTAAAGCCACAGTTTTGCCTCTTTAAAGTCGATGTATATTTTTGTTTTGTTTGCCATGCGGGGTATGCTCCAGCTTCGCCAAAAAATCTGTTATACTTGGTTTCTTTTATGGTCTTTGTTTTGCTTTTAAGGCATAATTCCACCATAGCCCCGTTCCTTTCAACCACCTTCCGCATGCCGCACCACACCGCACCACACCGCACCGCACCGCACCACATGCCATGCGCCTCTGAACTTTTCAGCTCTGGCCAAAAAGACGCAACGCAGTCGCAAAGAAATGGGGTTGGATTGTTGATGGGTCTAATGGGGTCTGGTTTGGTCTGGTCTGGTATGGCATGGTATGGTCGAGACTGGTTGGGTCGGATCTGTTCTGGTTGTCTCTGGTGTGGTATGATGTGGTCTGGTCTAGTTAAACAAAAGGCGAAGGACTCACAAAGAGCAGTCAGTGAAATGAGCAGCAGCCACTGGCAACAGCAATAACAACAACAAAAACTAACACACACACACATACACAGGCAAAACTCACACAACGGCAATTATAAAATAACAAAAATGTTGCCCAGCCCGAAAGGGTATAAGACATTTGGTTAGGGACACAGAAGGACAGAAGAGTTGAGGAGCGGGCTACTGTTGGCTGTTTCTTGGCCTTGTTGCCAGTTCACTTCAAGCAGCTGAGTTAATTTGAGAATAAGCCCCCGCAGGCAGCTAGTTAACCGGCTGTAGAAGGTCATGGCTATAACTGAATTGGGAGTGCTTTTGTGATACCTCAAACATTTTTCTACCTAAACTCCCTTAATGCTACCTCAGACAATTAATGGAATTGGTCTGATTATAAAATATATGCGCATTGGAATATAAATTGATTTCTGACCAAAGCCGTCAGTTAAAGGTTTCAACGAATAAAAAATAAAAATAAAACAAAAACTACAATATATATATATATAAATATAAAAATAGACCCAAAAACAATTGCAAATGCAATTGCAATGAACATGACAAAGCAGAAACATGACACAGAGTAAGAGTGCTGGCAAAGCCAATAAAGCAGCCCACTAAATTGTTCACCCGGAAGTTCTTGGCGCCATGGCAAAAGTTCACTGACACGCAACGGGGATAGAATTGGTGTTGGTGGTGTTACAGAGTGGAGCCAGCATGGTGGAGGGGGCGAGCCTATTTTCAACAACTATTTCCCTTTCCTTTTCCTTTTGCCACATAACTGCGGTTTTGCAGGCCATTTCTTTCTAGTCGATTGCGTGTCAGCTATGAAGCCATTGCCCAGTACAGTCCCCAGTCCCCCCCAACACACCCACCCATTCAACGAGTACGCCTGCCTATATCTTAGTCTTTTTCCCCATTTCGACTCTCATTCCCATGAATATAACTTGAGCCCTATTGACACTCGTGTTGATAAGTTAAGCAATTGTGAAACTTGTTTCGTGATATCTAGTGTGAGGCATGAGTTTTTTCTGTTATTATTTATTTATTTATTTTTTATCCTTGTTATATCTAATAAGTTCTTGAAATGTTTAAGTTCAAGTTTCAAAATGAGTCTCCATTTGAACTAGTTACTTGCACAATTATCTAAGCAATTGGTAATTGAGTGACATAAAAATTTAAAAAGGTCTTTAAAGGAATCTAAATCAAAAGCTTTTATCTAATTACGATCGTTTTGATATAATTCCAAATTACTTAATTGAAAAACTGTTGTCAGCTACCATAAAATAAATTCAAACAAAAAAGATTACTATATTATACAGTTTCTGTGGAAACAATGGATTACAACAAAAACGATGTGCTAATGTGATTTAATATAAATTGGAAAATTGTAATTTAAGTCGCTTTAGCTTAGATCAGAGTCTCATATCGCAACATTGATTTTAATTTATTTTCAATGAATTCAATTACTTCTTGTTATTTTTTTTCTAATACAAACTAACAAGTTGGATATCTATCGAATTATTGTGAACACGCAAGTAAAACAGTTATGTAGCTTCGATCGTAATATCATATCGTAACACAAGTTTTAATTTATTTTCTGTGAAATCAGTTAGTTCTTATGCTCCTTTTGTCATGTGAATTACACAAATTTGATATCCATCCAATTACCGCGCTCGCGTCAGACGGCCCTAACAGAAGCAGTAACAGCAGCAGCAACAGTAGCTAATTAAAAATGAAAATATAATTCAGGGAAATGCGTAACGATGGAAAATTTTGTCATTAATTATTAGCGCACGTCTGGGTATTTATTATTACAAGGCGTTGAAATTAATTACACAACTCCGACGCGAGCTATTTTGTGGAAATGGGAGGGCAAACGAATAGAGTATGTTGGACACTTTTGGCAGGAAATCAAAGTTGCTGTTGTTGTTGTTGTTTACATTTAGTTTTTAATCACCAGTTTTAACGAAATTTGTTTACCAATTGTCAGATCATTAAATTAAGGATTCATGCAGCTAATACGGCTAACGACAGCTCTATCAAATTTCCGGCATTGCTTTCGATTTGGCATTTCGGTGCATTGCCAAGGTTCGGAAATTCACTTCTCTCTCTCTGTGTGTGAGTGAGTGGTTGTCTTTTGGCCAGCACAAGGCTACCAATTAAATGCTTAGTGCAGCGAAACTCAACGCCTAATTAGCCCCAGAATTGGGTCCAATGGCATTTTGATTAATTAATTGGCCACACAACGGATGCGTGAGTTCTTGCCATGCGGAAAATGAAATTGGATGCACTCAATCCGACAAATGCAAACAAATAATCGCTAATGAGCTGTGCATATATGTAAATGAAAACAAACTCCTTATCGACTGGCATCGAAAAAACCGCAAGACTGACGTATTCAATTACATCAGTTCGGGCCACGCGTGTGCCATACTATATATATGCTATATATGAAAGAACCATTTTTACTGTTATTAAGCAAATTATGGATAATGCAATTTAACACTTTTTGTTTTTGACGTGGTTATACACAGAAATAACTCAACTTTCAGTTGTTGGCTTTAACAGCGTTAAAAATTAACTCATACAGTTAATTGTATGGTTTTCCCTGTTGTTTGCAAAATCAGATAAAATAAAATTAAAATACATATTTTTGTTGAAAAATGAAAATGTGTTTGAATTCTCATATTAATAGGGAAATGATAAAAAAAGCTTCAAATAGAGGTAAATTAAGCACTTATTTGCCTATTTGCAAGCCAGGCTAATTATCGTTTTGGGCAACATTTTGGCGAATATCTTGCAGCAGCTCTGTCAAAATTTGTATTCAGTCTTACTCATCCCAACTTTCTCCACCCCGCTCTTTTTCTCTCTCTCTCTCTCGGGGCTGAGTGGGCTTGTGCATGTCAAGTGCAAGTGCCGGGCAATTAAAATAAAGCGATTGCCTTTGCATATTAAAAAGCAGCGCTGCACATCAAATTAAATTGCCGGTGAGGCCAATGAGGAGCGAAACCACTACAAAGCGAATGTATCCTTTATTTTTGATGATGAGTGCGGGCGAGTGCCACGCCCAGCACTTGACGTTCCCCAGTGAAATGCTCTTGGTTGCTATTCAGGTTTTTTTACACTCTCTTTTCTCCTTTATTTTTTTTTGAGGTGCTTTGTTGTTTTTTTTTTTTTTAATTTTTTTTTTTGTCATGCCAACATTTAATTCATTTAAGGAGCACACAAAGTGAAGCTCCTTGTGTTGTTGGTTGATGTGCTTTCAGCGCGTATTAAAATCATATCATTAAAACAACAGGGACTGATAAAAACTGCTAGCGAATAAGGCAGAGCTTGAAGTCTGAAGTATCCAAATATTTATATTAATTTTATGCCCATTGAGATTTTTTACGATATGAAGATATTCAATCTTATAATACTATTTGATCAGCTTTACTTTATTATCAGTGTTTAATTATAGTTGTGAATGAAAACTAAGCTTGGAACTCTGTTGCTTTAGGCAGTAGGCAGATGATAAATCAATTTAATCGATATCAAATCTTTAAAAAACTTTATTAACTGTTTTCTTTGAATAGTTTAAAAGAATATCCTACGAATGAATTTTGATTTTCAACTGACTGTTTTAAGCATCACGAAACAGATTTGCAATCAAACAAAAGAAGAAAAGCGAAACGATAACTGTCAAATAGAGATATAAACTAAGCAAACTCAATTTCAAAACGGGGCATTGATTAATTTTTCCATATTCTGTTGCTGTTCATTTTGCAACAAAACGAGCTTTGTATCGCGTTTTGCGTTAAAACATTGCAAAACGATATCAAAACATAAGCAATAAATTATAAATCTCATTTTTTATGAGCGCTTTGGCAACCCGTTGATATGCAGTAAAAAATATTTATATACATATATGCATACATGTTGAAAGCATGCATATATGCAAGTGTTTGAGCATCGAACCAACTGTATTTATGACGCCCCGGAGGACATGCGGCTCTTGTCATATCCAGAGCGAGTTGGATTGTTAGAGGAGGAGCGGGGCATAATCATATTTCGATTTCCGTTTCATGGCACTCGTGGGCCATCAAAAATGTTTCGATTTATGTGTGTGAAACACACACGCACACACACACACACACACATACAATTTATCCAACTCCTGTTGACCTGTACAATATTTTCAAAATGCGCAATTTTTTTTTTCTGCATAATTTATCAATTATCTGGACGCGGACAAAATTTCATAGCACACTTTGCAGCTTTAGCGCTTTTAATATGCCCAACACGAATGTCCAACGTACTTTAAATAAATCATAGATGATTTACTGTCAGCTACCCTGTAGTTCTAACAAGCTACAACATGTAATGTTTCAGAAACTATTAACTGTTATTTAAGAGGGAAAGATAAATAATAAATAAGATTTAATGAAATTGCAATAAAATTAAAATATATATTTTAGGAAATACGTTTTTTTCTTTTAGTTTTTATAATAAAAATTGCTGTTATTTTTTGTATTTTATAATATTTATGTATCTAAACATAGTTTTCTTTTAAACAAAAAGAAGAAAAAGTTTCTCATCTCGATAAAGGATGCGACATCTTCTGCTGGCCAACTTTATTTTCATTTATAACATAACAATTTTTATCCTTACAACCACATTTTAATGAGTACCAATAAACAAACAACTAGAATGTCAACTGAAAAGTTCTTCACGACAGGGCAACACATACAGTGTGTACGGAAAATCAAGTTAAAAGTTAAGCCGACCGCAACAGGTGCGATGGCCACGCCCACATCAGCGGCAACATCAGCAACGAAAGCGAAAATTCGCCACAACAAGCGTTGCCATAATGGCCAAATTAGTGGCCCTTATTGGCCCCCAGCGAAATGTTAAAGCCCATCTGTATCTATACTATATACTTTATACCGTATACCAACCGAATGTTAAATAAAAGAGGGCGCTGCATGCGGTCGGGCTTGCTTCAGTCAGGTAAACCCAGGCCAGCCGGTAAACATTGACTGGATCCAACTTTTCTGCCTTTTTTTTTTTGTTGGTTTTGTTGTTGTTTTGCTAACAGGCATTTTTGGCTTTTTGCACGTGTGACAAAAGTCACACGAACCGTCAACTTTCTGATACCCTAATTAAAGGGAGCAAATTTCTCACGGAATCTAGTTAAAGTTTGTGACAGACCTTAGAAAAAAAATTTTTTTGGACATTCAATTTTAAAGCACTTGTAAGAATCTTTGGGGTTCATAAAAACTTGTTAAAATTTGACCCTTACGCAATTGCTTTCAGACCTGACCTGAAAATAAGGTAAGTTTGAAATCAATCAAAAGTTTTTTATAAGACCTTAAATCTTGTCTTTATTATTTTTAAGAGCTCTATATTTGTTAGCTATATTTAAATGTTAGTTTAGTTTAACTTTATAGAAAGTATCACACGTATTTGTACTAAAAATTATAAAATATATACATATAATAAAAATATATTTTGACTATTCCAATTGTAAGACAATTTTTTATATATATCAAATATATTTTTAGCAAATTATAAAAACCGTAAAAATACGTTTACACTTAATTAATGGATTATTGGTTTTAACTACTTAATTAGCTAATTAATTAGCTATGTATGATAAGTTATAAGAAATAACTATAATTTATAACTTTTATTTTAATTTTTTATTTTTGGTATTTCTTTTAAAAGTGTATTAAGAGTTCCGTATGCGCAGAACTTTAGCGCTTTGGTTTTTTTTTACATTTTAGCTGTTGCTTTTTGGCCGCTTTTATTTACCGTTCATTTTACGCTGTTTCCTTGTCGCTCATTTTTTTTGAGGGGTGGGAGGGGCGTAAAATTTTTCAAATTTAAAAAATGTTCGCCGCTTGTTGCGTTGACTTTTGTCGCAGCAACTGCTGTTGCTGAGTTTTCTTTTTGTTATTATTGCTGCTGGTGTAACTTTGCCTCAAATTGTTGTTTGCTTTAAAGCCAACCTGCATTTTTTGAGGCACCAACTTTAATTTGAATTCCGCTACCAAAATATTCGTAATCACAATTGAAGTTGGGGCCACACTGCTATGCAATTTACATCAGTCGCGCATTTCAGCTTTTGTGCTTCCGCTTCCCCCTTCCACAATGCGCTTCACCGCAGAGCATCCGGAAATGTGCCCGCCGAGTTATGCAACAGTCAAAAGTTATTAAAAAGTTTGACTGAAGCCCAAAGGCGCTCACAAATGCCATTTGAGCAGCCCACCTAAAAGCGGCGTAAAATCCCGAGGGAGACAGAAACAGCGCTAAATGGCGCTCTCTCATTCACACAACATCTCCATCTGTATCTCATCAGTCTATCCTGCTGATAGAGAGGATTTCGAAATTTTGACGGCTGAACAGAGAGAAAATTTGCATTTAGAGTTTTGCGTCCAATGCAATAAACTGCAGCAGCGAGTGAAATAATTGAAAGCGATGCCAACTTATTGGAATAGTTGACAAACGGGTTTATTGCAGCGCAACCAACAAAGAAGCAGCGTCAACAACACACAATGTTTGCAGAAAACAACATAAAATGGCTGCCAACTCGTTAGTTGCGTGTATATATTGCCTGATGTGGCAAATAAAATAAAAATATATAAGGATAAAGAAAAAAAAGAATAGTTACTGACTGGTCTATTAAACTAATGAAGAAACTTAATAATAGAAATTGCTATTAACAATTAAAAAGCGTTTCTAACTTGTTAAACAGTGTTCACACTGTGTTTAATTGAAAGTTTTTTTTTTTTTATACTAACTGACGCTGTCAACTTATTAGATAGATATATAGCCAGGCGGGAATATAAATTGAAATTAGGTTGCATGACATGAAAGTTTGCATGACTGCGGCACTGTCCACGGAAATATCGTAAAAATGACAGCTAACTGTTAAATAAACTAAGTGTTTTTCGCCTAGGGCTGTTCAAAATTGATGGAATTTTAAATTTCAGTGTGAAAAATTGCATATTAAAAGCTATTCGCTGGCGATGGCTGCCAATATATAAGAAACTTGTTGTTGTTTTGTCTATTTTTATGCACAATTGCTTAAGCTTAATTTTTTATATCAAGATTTCAAGCAGAAACTAAATTGATAGCACAAAGCCGTATTCGCTTTGAAATGGAAATGTGAAAAACGTGCGATGACAAATTTTCCACAGCTGCTGTTCACAGTCTCTGATTGTGACACCAATACATTGGCCAAATCCCAGCAGTTAGAATAAACAGGAGAGCACCGGAAAGGACACAACATAAAAAAAAAGTAAGAAAGTTGCAGTCGGGCTTTTCCGACTGCGTTATACTCGTTCGGTTTTAAGAAATTTGAAATGCTTTACAGAAACTTAAAGGACGCGACCACCAATCTACCTTTTTGTATTCGGGTACTCCAGCCTTTAAGCTGTTGGGGATATAAGGTTTCACGTTTGGGAATATCAGGGTCGGACTCTAGATTGTGCATTTGTGATTTTAGCTGGAATCGGGCACACTTTAAATACACACGAGTATATATCAAAAATTTCAAGTCTCTACCAATAGCCGGGAAAAATTGTATTCAGACGGACAGCCGGTTGGATGGACAGGGTTGCACAAACCCAATATACTCATTTCTTTTTGTGAACGAGTGTAGCAACGTACAACAAAATAAAAACTCAGATATTCAAATATTTTTGGATCACAAACCAATTGATGCGAATGCATTAAGCCTTGGCTTTGAAATATGTTGCGAAAAGATTTAAAGAGTATCTGAAGTGAAATAACTTGAGTTATTTATGCAGAAAATTATGGAAATGTAAGAGAAATAATTTCTTTAAACAATAAACTAAGGGCAAACTTAATCTTGACACTTGAACTTTAAAGCTTGAAAATATTTAAAAAAAAACTAAAAGTTCTCAACACAAGCTTTTTGCCATGCTTAAAAACTTTACTGATTGGGTAACGCTTTAAATAAACTTTAAGCCATATTTGCGATAAGTTTTCATGACTCAAACTTTACTTGGGATTTATTATGATTTAAACTACTGGTAAATTCAGTTACTTCTTTTATGTTGGGATTTCGTAAAAATCAAAAACTGATTTATTGGATAGCTGACGGCTATACTAAAATACTAAACGGCTAAGACAAAATTTAATGACTGTGTTTATTTGGCTACCTCGGGCTTTGATGAACAGAACTAAGTTTTCGAAAGTGGCCATGAAGAGTGTGAAAGCTTTTTGGGCTTAAAGTATTTACATTAAAATGCGGCGTAGCACCCAATTTACAGGCCGTTAACGAGCTTTATTTACGGCGCAACACTTGCCGCTGATAGGAAGGAGCCCTTAGCCGAGGCAGTTGGCATAAAAGCCAGTACCGGATTCGAGTCACCATGTCAAGTTGAGACGCTGCGGCTGCTGTGGGCTGCCTTTGGCATTAGCAAAGAAATTAAAGTACAAATCCCTTTGGGTGACACTAACCGCAGCTGTGACGATGCCAGAGACCAGACATTGAGAATACGATAGAAAGAGAGCGTGAGAAAGTGAGAGGGGGAGAGAGAGAGAAAGTGAGCTGGTAAGCGATATACCAAGCGGCAAGTACAGTGACTCTGTTTGGCGTAAATAACAAAAATTAAAATACAATAAAATAGACAACGAACTGTGCACACTTACAAACACACACACACACACACACAGTGGCAGCGGCTGGCTGTGTGTGTTCCTTGTTCTAGCATTGATTGCTATTGTTGCTGTTGCTGTGGTTGTTTGTCTAGTTGAGTTGAGAGTTCGTTGCTCATTTCGCGCAGAGGCCAAAGTGAATGACTTCTAAATTGCAAAACAAGACAAAGTGGCAGCATTTTTATGCCACACACTTACACACACACACACAGTCAGACAGTGTTAGTTTAGTTTATGCCTTTTTATGCTGCTGCTGCTGCTGTTTTGTGCATGACATTAGCAAAAGGGTTTAGCCTCAGGGCCCTCGCACACGATTCGTACCATAAACAATTCAGCAAGGCAAACAAAAAAATGTACGATTTAATAGCAACAAGCAGACAATGCAGATACAGATACAGATACAGATACAGATACACACACAGATACAGAGACAGCTACAACCAGCTACAGTTATAATACACCTGCAAAGAGCAACAACATTTACGCGTTTCTTTTCTTTTTATTTGTGTTTGTCGCATTAAACGTGATATACCCAAAAAAAAAAAATATATATATATATATAAATAAATAATAAACGCTGGCACCTTCTATTAAATACCGTAAGCCCGTTGGCCGCGCAAATGTCGCATTTTTCTGTGTGCGTTGTCGACGTAAGTGCATGTAGACAACGCATAATAAAGCCGAAGATTTATTACGCTTTCTAAAACAATGAATTCCCAAAAGAAAAGAAATACAAAGATGTATTTAATATGTATTTATCTGTTTATAAAACACACTTTTGTTATTTGGATTCGAATTTATGCTTTAAGCATTTTGTAAAAATTCATTGATAAAGTGACTTAAAAATAAAATATTACTTGTTTTTTCTTTAATTTAACTATTTCGTTGAAGAAATATTTTATAATATTTAGAACTATTGTCATGCTTGATTTAACGTGGGGAAAGCAAACAAAATACTTGTGCCCCAACGATTTAAGTTTGTCTAGCCACAAGCGATTTCGGGCAATTAAAATAATAAATGCAATTTTTTCATTTAAAATATACACGAAATTGGGTCAAAGTTGCCCTCCGCATTTTGTAACAAAATAGCTAACAAAGTGTGCAAAAAACAGAAAAGGGCAAACAGACAAGTGCGGCACAGGCCAAAAAACAAACGAAACTGAAAACAGTAGCGGAAAACCTTTACGCCGAAAGTTTTGCACCAAATAAAAGTTCATATTTTAGTTTTGTTATTTAATTTCTGGAAAATTAAATATGCAACATTTAGTTACAATGTATTACAAAGTACTATTTAACAATCATATGAAGTATGGGTGGGTCTTAAAAAAATAAATGAAATAACGACAAAACCATTTATTATTATTTTTACTTTATTTTCTTAATATTTTTTTTAAGGCGGCATTTGTCACCTACAAGACCTTACACAATTCGTGACAGCAATTTTTAATGCCAGGCCCACGTTGGGCGCCAACTGATCAATCAAGGCGGTGTTTTTTTTCCTGTATATATATATATTTATTTTTTATGTGTAAGGTGTAAAAACGCAGCGACTTCTATATATATGTAATTGCGAGCATGCAATGACAATGATAAAAATCAATTATCTCAAGTAAATTGCATATATATATATATTATATATTTATATGTGCAGCATAAGTACGTGACTTACTGAACTGTGTGAATCAGGGCACTTACTCACACAGACACAGACACACACGCACACATATATATTGCGTCCCTTTCTGGTTGATTTATGATGCGATTTGCACACTGCAAACAACATTCATAAAGCACAGCGGGCCCGGAGTGGAAGAAAGTGAGTGCTAGTCACCATTCGACTCACGTGTCGAGTTGCTAGTGAATAAGTGAGGCCACAAGGCAAATGGGAAAACTAAAAATCCACTTCATCTGTCAAGAAGCTGCATACACGCCGGCACAACCAACGATTTGGGTCAATTTATGAGCCGAAAAACAAACTACAATTGCAATTGACAGCGTTTTGCATCTGGCCAGAAAAGGGCTGCACAAACTTTGCCTAATTGGCAGCGAGCACAAGGCATTTAAGCTGCTGCTAATTGCAGTCGGCTAAAATACATTTACTTGCAAATAATTGCAAGGATTTCAAGTCGCAGCTCGCAACTTATCACCATGGAAAAGTTTGAAAATTTAAGTCAAATTGTCTTCGGTTCGTTTCACAATTAGGTTTTACTATAGTTTCATTTCGGTTTTCACTTACAAAAGCTTTCTAATTTTAAATATAATTATTTCACTTACTCTTTAAAAAATTTATATCAAATTTTTATATTTTTTTATTCTTTACGTTTAGGTAAAAAAATTAATATACATATTTTGAAAAAAATGCAAACTTTATCTACAAACTTTAGCAAACAGAAAATGCATTCAGCAAAATTCTGCATAGAAGAAAACAGTGTTGTACAACATGAAAAAAAAAACATTTACCTACAATTATAAAAATACCATATTCAATTAAAAAGTTTCAGTGGCTTGCAAAACTTTTAGCATGCTTGTAAACATACTTTTCTCAATCTGAATCTCAATAAAAATACCTTTGAAAATATTAAAAAATAAGAAGAGTTCAATAAAAGCACAAAAAACACAATAAAATCAGTTTCAAGCTATTTTTATAACTAATGGCACAAAAATGACTCATTTCTCTCCATAGTGGTTGCTTGTGGCTTAAGCCTCGCTCTGCTCTGCTGGCTTTAAGCCCTTTGTCGGGTGAATGCGCTTTTTGACCTACTCCGCGTGGCACACGTAGTGCTCCAAGCAGCACTTGGCACGTGCCCGTTGAGCTGAGCGTGTGTGTGAGTGTATTCGTATGTGTGTGTGTGTGGTATGCGCAATAATCAAAACGTGCGCCACATTTCCGGTTGCTAAAATCCATTTCAATCATTGATGATTAAACAGCCATCAGCTGCGCTAAGCGCTGCTGCCGTAGCTCAACCAAATCCAAAACCAGGCAACAGCTACAGTTACTGCTCCCGCTTTTGCCGGTGATGATGATGATGAGTTTTCGTGCATTTGCTGTCAGTAAGCAGTAAATTTATTTTGGTTACCACATTAAAAATTCAACAGTGCCGCAATTTCGGCGAAATTTCCACTTGCCCCTCCCCTTCCGCAGCCACGCTGGATCGACGTATTTGCCTTAATATAAAATCAAAGCCGACTAAAAAGCAGCGCATCTTTTAGCTGTGTATTTAATAATTTTAATAAGGACAGCAGACAGCTGACGGCAAACACTCCATCACAAGCCGTATACACAAACATATACATATATATGTATATAGATATATATATACTTTCAAATAGCTATGCATATAGAAAAAAGTTACTGCTTCTGGCTGTTTGCTGTCTGCCGCCCATTTTGCTTTTTATTTTTCACTTGTAGCCGTTGCATAGTTAGAGGCGCAAATAAATATACATATGTATGTGTGTGTGTATGTATGTTACGGCAAATGAAATGCACAACAAGAGACATGGAAACTTTTTAACAAGATGAAGCCATAAACCATAATAAAAAATTAAAGAAATGGAAAGGAAATCAAATTTCCCAACGAAATTTGAATATACTTTAATATTTTATGGAAATTATTACTTGTTGCACAACTAAAGATCTGAAAGATCAGAACTGGTATTGTGAATATTTATGCATATATACATAATTTTAGAGTCGCTTAAGTTCTAAATAGTATCCGTTTCGGATGTCGAATAAAATGTGTTACAAGAATTCAGAACTTTAATAGTAATGGCAATGAATCAAATGTAAATGCAATGAAATTTTGTAATAATTTTTAATCACACAGAAAGGCGTCTCCTATCGTGAAATCAAAGAGTTGGAAAGACTTTTCTTATTGCTTACGCACATCAGCGTGACAAGTTTAGACTTGCATTTCCAAAGTTTTTGTTAGCTAAATAAATTGCTCAACTACTTAGTTCAGCCATCCTATGAAATTTCAAATATTCTGTGGCAAAAAAAAAAAGAAAAACACACACACACACTTTCACACAGATAAGCATATTTGCACAAAATTCATTCAAGCATGAATCACAAAAAAAAAAACGAAGAAAAGTTAAGAGAAAAGTGTATGCATAGTATAAAAAAATTATATATGCACATTACAGCGCAGATTTGCCACTTCACACAGCAGGC
>SCDT01001156.1:2500-15272 GCA_004143765.1 Drosophila melanica
CTTTTGACCTCATTTAAAAACCAAATAAAACGCAACGCTCGAGAGCAAATAGCGCCCCACCGATTTATGCGAACTTTGAGACGCTTCACATTACTGAACGCCTTATCACCTCACAAGGGGGCAAAGGGCAAGGGCAAACTATGCTATCCGGCACACAACACATTGAACAAAAAAAAAGGTCATATTTATGAATTCTAGATAAAGCTACATACATATATATAAAAACAAAAAAGTACACCCTATAATATAAATAAAGCAAATTAAAACTTATTTAGAAATAGAAAAATTTCTAGGAATTAACCGAATAATATTAGTCAGTTAATAATGGTTAAAATAATATGCAGTGAATTTCAACAGAAAATCTTTAATATAATAATAATAATAATAATATAAATATATAACGATTTATTAACGAACATTTGTATCCAATTTTTATTCATTAAATTAAACACTTAATTGATGTGTGAAATTGGAAATATTGTGTGATAAATTTATTTCTTTACTTAGAAAATTGGCGGAATGTCTACTTTTTTGTCAAAATATTATTTCGCTTGCTAATTTTATTTTTTATAAGCCATAATTATTTCCTTCTCCCTTTGCATAATTTGAATTTTGTAGTTGCAAAACTCTTAACTTATTTCCAAAATATAAAAAGCAGTTTTTTTATTTTTAAAATATTTTTTTAAAAAAAGTGTTTAGTTTTTCTTGTGTTCTATAACTACCTTTCTCTGTTCTATAAACAGTTTTGATTATGAAATTTTGCTGCTATAACCTCTTTTAATAAGGCAAGACTTGATTTGATTTATTATTTATAAGCCTTAATTTTATATTTCATAGATAAACTTTTGCATCAGCTGCGTTTTCAGTTTCTGTTTCAGTTTTCATAACGCGCACTTTGTTGCCTGTTTTGCTTTATATATTTAACGTGATTTCTTGTATCTCGAGTGTTCGGTCGCTCGGTCGTTCTGGTCGTTCGTTGTGGCCGGTTATTTCGGGGTCTTATCGCGCTATGTTTGTCCAAGTGCCAAGTTGAACTATGCGAGCGTAAGTAGTCCATATAAGGCCAGAGCTGTGTTTGCCTGCTCTTCTTACTTACTTGCTGTATTATTCTTATTAAGATTATTATTATCATTATTATTTTTATTATTATTATTATTATTATTTGATATGTTGTTGTGTTATTCTATTACACTTCTGCTTCGGTTTGTTTTGTTGTCATTTTGTGTGTGTGTTCTTAATTTTCGTTATGGTCGCATTTTTGTAAATCATGTCGCATTTATTAGATCATCAAGGTGTTAAAGATTGTATGTCCATGTGTGTGTGTGTGTATATGTGTGACGCGTTTCACTGATAATATTTGGTCTGACGCTGGCCTTTTGTGTGTTGCCCTCCTCAACTGTTGTTGTTGTTGTTTGCTTTTGGACAAGTGCGACACAAGATGCGGTGAAAGTAATTCAAAGTTCATTAGTGTATGATTCTCCACTGTGTGTGTGTGTGTGTTTGTGTGTGCGTTTGACACGCCTCCAAAGTAAACAAAATACACCCCAAATACACAAGTTTCATATTGTATTATTTTGTCATTTATCAGATGATGATGTTTGCATAAAACTTATAAAAGACAAAGAAAAAACACTCAAAAGCTACAAAAATTCTTTATCTTTATGATGACAATCGCAATGGAATGCCATTTTCATGTGGAAATTTCCAAAACAAAAAAAAAGTATATATATATTTATATATTATCATAAGCTGAGTTGAGAAACTCCACTGTATGAAATTATTTCTTAGAATGAATTAATGTATCTATAGTAAAATTAAATGAATTTCAAAAAATCTATTATTATTTTTTCGAAATGTCCTCAGAGAACTCAGAAACTATTAGACCCATAGTCATGAAATTTGGTAAGCTTAAAATATTATATATACAAATTGCATATATTATTAGCATTGAATACTACCGCTGTAAGGCAAGCAATATAATCAAAATAAAAAAGTAATTATAGACATATATATACATACAATTCTAGCACAAATTGGGTAAAATATAATATAGGCAACTTCCTAATCAATTAACCCAAATTGTTACTCGAAAGATAGCCGTTACTTGCTAGTTAAATGGTGTCCAAATATCCACTGATTACTATTATGTTTTTTATATATTATAATAGCAGGAGTATGGCCTCATAACAACCGCTGATATGCTATAGTATGCTATATACAGGGTGCGATTATGTGATTATGCTTATAGTCAGCCCACGTCACACATTTAGCTTCGTCATAAACAAGCTAATTGCCGACAGTTGATGCATAGATACAGATACAAATACGTAGATACAGACACGTAGATACTTGTCTGCTATATACAGATAGATATATACAGTAAAAGGTATAGTTGAGTTTTAGTGATAAAAACCCAAATGGTGTGCAATTAAAGAGAAGAATAACCAAACAGAAGGCGCGCGCCAAAAAGGAGCAAATGCTCTATAGTGGAGTGGGAGGGGGCGGTCAAGGAGGCGGGGCAGTTTGCTGCCGCTCATGTGGGCATAGCGCACACGCGAATATGCAGCGAAGCAGCAACATTAGACATGCAACTTGCAACAGTTGCAGTTGCAACAGCAACAACAAATCTCTCGTTAATTTATGAACCTGAACCTGGGGGCCAAAGCCAAGGCAAAAAAAAAACACAAAAACACACACAAACTCCAAGCAAAAATCAAATTAAAACCAGAGCAGGCAAGCACGAAAATTTCTAAGGAAATTTCACCCCGTATACGTAGCAGGCTGGCTGGCTGGCAGGCAGGCAGCATGCAACAAATGGCTGCGGCAAAGAGAGATGCCAGGCAGTCAGACTCATGGTGAATGACCAAAGCGCATTAAGGCAGCCAAGCGGCCAACCAGAGCAGCCGAATAGCAACAACAACCAAGTGGAAAAAAAATATATATATATATATATATATAAAAACCTGTGCTAATTATTATTTAGTGCAGTTCAGGCAACATAGAGCCACAGCCGAGCTCAGCTAGTTGCCGCAAGAGTCTCTCTAGCGTCTCTAGACCCGGCTGCCACAGCAATCTGCACCAATTTAACCAAATAAGGCGCTTTTAGCGGCCAAATGCATTGCATGCAATGCGCCAACAGCCAAACGCATTGCCAACAGAGAAATCTGCAAAAGTTGAAAGGCCCCAAAGCCAATGGGTGTGTGTGAGTGTAAGTGTGTGTGTGTGTGTGTGTGTCTGTTGCACCTGTTTTACAGGAATTCAGAATTGCAAGCGTCGTCGATAATAAACTTTAATGCTAATAGTAGTTGTACATCATCAGCAATGGACCAAAAAGCCAAAGACACTGCCCAACAGCAGTCAACAGGTGGTGTGTGTGTGTGTGTGTGTGTGTTTGTGTGTACCTATTGCATTGAGCTAAAAATCAAATTCCATTAAAGCAATTACAATCACAACAACGCACAACTCCTAGCTGCATGAACTGTTTCTTTTTTTTTTTGTTCCTTGGTTTTTTCTTGGCACGTAATTAGAATTTTTGATTAGCCAAGCGACTCGTCAAGTCGGGCAGACAGTTGCCTGGTGTCCCATTCACAGTTCGAGTGCCAGTGCCAGTGCCAGTTCCAGTTCCAGTTCCAGTTCCAGTTTGTCCAGTTCAAATGGCAGAAGGTGTTAATCATTTATGAAATTCGCCTTATTTTTCGTGTGCTCGATTCGAAATTTCAATTCTGCTGACAGGCGCCGTTAGCTGCGCTTCAAGCTGTCAACAACTAGAACCGTTTCTTTTTGAGTTTTTAATCAAATAATTGTGAATTAATACGATGACCAGACACGATGATCAAAGTCGAGTTTCAAGTTGAACGGCAACCACCCAAAACAGAATAAATATTTTAAATGAAAATTATATTCAAAAGGAAAATATAGAAAAATGAAAATAAAAATAAAGCTAGTTTTTTTTTATAGAATAATAAAAAATATAAAATAACAATTATGATTTAACTTTAGCTATGCTAAACGACAAACAGAAACAAATTCAAACCAGATAATAAAAAAAACAACATAAAGTTTTATCAAACTGTTATGTGCACATTTGTTGATCAAAACGTGGCAACAATTTGATAAAACGGCCAAAATAAATATAGCTTGAATGAAATAAACAAAAACAAAAAATATAAACAATTTGCCAATTGTCGCAGTTGGTGTAGGAAACAAGGACCAGGAGCAGGTGGGGAGCAGGTGTTTTGGCTAATGCCAACTGCTGTGCAGCTAGACGCAAAAAAAACACAAAATAGAAAAATAGAGGAAAAGCAAAAAACCAGCTATGCCCCAGTGACAAGGGAAGGGGGCAAGCAGGTAGTTGGCTGCACAGCTTGGCGTCTTGCGCCTGCGGCTTGTGGCGTAAAAAATCAAGTGCAGATTAATTAAATTCGATAATTAAATGAACGCAGCGAACGTTGAGCGCAGATCGTGTTGCAGTTGCACTGTTGCAGCGTTGCAAGTGCTTGTTTTTGGTTTTGGTGGTTTTGTTTTTGTTGTTGTTTTTGGTTTTTTTTTATTAGCTGAAAGCATTTGGCAGCTTGGTTGCACATTGAGGCTGCCCCGTTGCGGCGTCTCTGCGCCTAATGCATTTCTGTGATTTGGGCGCAGCGAATTAATGCGCAGCGCTCTATAAATTTGTCAGCAATTAAATGAGGCAGGTAGTAGCCCCGGGCTGCCCCTCAACAGCCCGCCGCGCCGCTGTCACCGATCTGACATACCCCCTTGAGACTGCCGCGTGCCATTTATCTCCGCGTGTTGTGCAGCAAGTTGCAACCGATAAAAGCCACAAACTCTGAACTTTATAGACTGTCTCTGGCATTGGCATTTGGCAGCGTGCTGCAGCATCAGCCTGCAGCAGAGCGCAGCTGCCAAACACTTGATTGATATTTGGGCGATAAACCGAGCAGCAAATGCCGCCTGCAAAGCCTCGAAACTTGAACTCGATCGCGAGCTGGCAACATGTGTTTTATTTCTATTTATTTATTTATTTATTTTGTTGTTGTTGTTGTCGCTGCCAGGAAAAGTCGAGCCTGGCCAAAATCGGTGCATGTTGCACATAAATTTGATCGAGTTCAAGCCTTAATCTGGTTGTTGCTGTTGTTGCTGATAATGTTGTTGCAAATTTATGGCAGCAGTCAACCGACTGACTGAGCACATGTGGCAGCAACCGCTGGCCAAACGTTACTTTTTTTTCTAATTTCTTTCCTTCTTTTTTTTTTTGCGGTATGCTTGTGGGGCGTGTGCCTTGTGTGTGCTGTCCTGTTAACATCATGTGTGTTTATGTGTGTTTATGTGTGTGTGTGTGTTTGTGGGTAACAAGTTGTAAGCAACAAGATTCTACACAAAGTAGTCCAGAAAAAAATCAATCAGGCAAAGAGATCGTATAAATATTTGGATTCTTGTAAAAGAACTTTGGCGGCGAGCTTTTAAGCTTGAAAAGGCTCACAAAAAAATTAGTAGAAAACAATGACTCTTTCTGCTGAGCTGTTGATTAAACAATATTACACAGAAATATATTTTTAAAATTTTAAATTGCTCCAAATGCTTAGTCTAGCTTGGGATTAATCCTTTGCTTTTTTTTATCAAGTAAATTTGCAAAGATCAATTATTTATCCAGCTCCTTGAATCGATGCCAAACGTAAAAGAAATGGTTACTAGTAAAAAATTAAATAATAATGTGAACAATTTATTAATAATGTCAACTTTTGTAAATAACTTGACAATTTTACTCTAAAATAATTGATGATCGATTCCTTTATTTTTTATATTGTAAAGTTCCTAAAGTGAATAGATTTTTCACGTTATGAACCGGCTGGATTAAAGGCTCTGATTTGCATTCAGTTAGTTTTATTTAAGATGTCAGCTTCGTTAAGCTTCTTAAGCTGTTAAGTTAAGTTAAGTTAAGTTTTTTGCCATTAGTAATCGTTCATAATCTACAGTTATGATTTAATTTTTATTGACTGTCTAATTACACTTTTCGAATTTACAAACGTGTCACATTGCGTATGCGTAATGCACAAAACTTTCAACAGAGCGCATTGGCTATTTTCATAAAACCTGTAACCTGTTCATTTCCATGCAGTGTCCCATATTGTGCACCCCTTTCAGTTGACATTTATGCAATTATAAATATATATATAAATATATAAATTTATATATAAGAGTGATATAAACATATATTGCTTTGTTTTCAACAAGTTCAAGCAGTTCCTTGTCTCTCGAACTTATCGCCCATGAGGCACTCGACAACACTGTCTAGTTAGAGTGGCCCAAAAACACACACACACACACACACACACACTAAATATATTATATATAAATAATGTAAATAAATGAAAACCAATCTTTATAAAAAATGGAAAATACATTCGCAGTTTTAATCGATCTTATTGAAAAAACTCGAACGATTAATAATCGATAAGTTTTGATAGATATTTTTACATCATTTGGTTGATATTAATTAATTTATTAATTGATCAATAAAATTGATGTGTTTTTTTTTAGTTAGTTCTTTTATATACCGTTAACAACTGTCAACATTTTGTGTAACTGCTGGCTTATAGCCAAACATGTTAGTTATCAATAACAAATGCTAAATTTAATTGCTGAAGTAACCCCATTTTATTTGGCACCAGTGTGCGTGGGGTGACCCTTTTCGAAACATACAATTGCACCGCTTATTCAGTATTTTGATTGTTTCGTAAAGTATTTATAATCAAACAATGGCAACGACAACAACAACAACGACAATCAACAAACGAGCACCGATGTCGCGCCTGATTATATAAAATAAATATCTTTGACTTGAACTTTTGCTGTGTTGACTGTTCCCATTTTGCCTGTACACACACACACACAAGCACATACGTGCATGTGTATAGATGTATGTACATATTTCAAAAGCCGAGCAAAAAGTCAAAGCAGCAAAGCGGTCGCCGCGTACAAAATTCAACAGCAGCAGCAAATAACAGCAGCAACAACAACAACAAGCTGCTGCTCGGAGCTACATATGTATAGTACACAGATCAGCCAGCAACAGCAACAACAACAACAAATGTATACACAAACGTCAAAAAAGTCAACTGCGCCGCTGCCATTTGATAAGAGGCCACAAGTGTAAATATAGACGACGACACCAAAAACAAAAACAACAACAGCAGCAGAAACGGCAGCAGCGACAACAACGACGACGACGACGACGACGCCAACGTCCACGACCGTTGACTGCCCGAGTCAAACGTGGACGTCTCTCTGCGTGCAGTGCACTGCACATGTATGTGTGTGCTTCTGTCTGTGTGTGTGTGTGTGAACTAGAGTCAAAGAGAGCGCGCGTGACGAAAAGAGCGCGCTACGGTTTCGTGTCGCAGCGTTCGCTCTTTCAGCCTTTGACGTCTGGCCACACGACGTATGCGCAATGCGCTTTCGTTCGCACTTCGCCTTCGCATTGATTGATACGAGAAGAGAATTCGCCCATTTTTTGTTTGTGCTTTTATTGCCTTTGTGTCCGCTGTACTTTAGCTTTTATTTTTGTAGTTCAGCAGAGTTCATTTCAGGTATTTATATTTTTTTTATTCAACTTATTTTTTATATTTTGGTTTGGCATGTGTGCAAATGGATGCGGGTGCGTGTGTGCTTGTGTGTGGGTGTGGGTGTAAGCATGTGTGCGAAGGCAGCAGCTACGTGTCACAATGCGGGATAAATTGCAAACAAATAAGCTAAAGCTCCTTTATTGCAAGCAAATTGAGCTTTGAGTGTAACTGGGTCAACTGTGCGGGGTGAGATTAGAAGTGAGGAGACTTGACTACATAATATTGATCAAAAGAGTCAAAGCGTTGGCGTGTTAAAGATAAGAGTTAGTTAGAAATTCTTAAAAATAGAGCTAAGCTAAGCAGCTAAACCATATCTTTTTTATATATTTAATAAACAATTTTAATATATTGTTATTTCAACTCATATTTTCTTATAAAATAAATAACATATTTAAGATATATTTATCATATTTTTAACATCTTTATACCCTTCTTTTATATATTGTTTGCCGATCTGTCAATCAGCTAACCAAAATAGCGCTTCGCCCATTTTAAATATAGCATTCCAAAAAGAGCGATTCGCAAGCCATTTTCACGCAATTGACAAAAGATAAACGCCGTAATTTATGCAACATAAATGGCCATAATGATGCACACAACAACAACAACAAAAAAAAAAAGTGCATTGTGTGTTGCTTTGGGCCATCGTCTTTATAAAGAGTTACAACAATGCGATTAAATGACGCGTGCAGCAGGCAATTTAACAGCTCAATATTTGCATAATAACAGCGCGTGACAACAACAACAACAGCAACAAAAGTTGTTAAGATCCTCCTCCTTCTGGCCAAGACCGAAAGCCCAATCGAAGCAATTCAATTGCAATTGCAAAAGGGGAACCCAAAACCAAACAAAGGAGTCACAAATATGTGGGTGAATTATGTGGCAAGCGAAGGGGAAGGGGGCAACGATACTGGGAAGGGGGGGAGGCACTTTAGATGGATCATAAATTGCAATTGGCCCAAACGGCGCTCCAATGACGGATTGACAAATCGGCCAAGCGCTGGCGAAGGGGTGGACGAGGAGGAGGCGGGGCGGCAAACGCTGCGCTGTGACAAATTTATGACAGACTTTTGTCTCCTGCCCAAGCTCGCTATAATGATCACGATCATAATGATGGCCGACGGTGATCATCGGCTCGTCAACGGGTGGCTGTTGGCACGCGAAGACGCGCAAATGTTTATGTCTTTGGGCCAAGGTAATAATTTGCCAACAATTTTTTTGAAAACACACACACAACCGGGCGAAGGAGGCAGGCTGCCTGATCGCGATGATCATCAAGCGCATTGATGATCATAATCATAATGATGTTGATATGCAATCATAATGATGATAATTTGCATTTTAAATGCGCCACAGCGCGGCACTTGAAGAAGAAGAAGAATACACAAGTAAAAAACAAAAAAAAAAGGCTTGCACTACACATAAGTGACTGATTAAGAGATACCCTGCACAATAAGAATATTAACATAAATGATTAATTAAAATTTAAAATAAAAATGTGAAAATTTTAATGTTTTGCAAAA
Organism: Drosophila melanica; assembly: GCA_004143765.1. Classification (NCBI taxonomy): domain Eukaryota; kingdom Metazoa; phylum Arthropoda; class Insecta; order Diptera; family Drosophilidae; genus Drosophila; species Drosophila melanica. The sequence continues at coordinate 11,646 of SCDT01001156.1, forward strand.
GAAAAATATCTCATTTGTAAATATAAATAAATAAATATATATAAATATATTTTTCAATATTTCAATCAAATTTGTTGTCTTTAGCTATAATAAACTCGATCTGATCAAATGATTAAAGAGTTCATTATACCCCTTGTGATAAAGTTACAGAGTACAACTGAATTGAAGACGATGGCATCTTTTGGCCATTTGAATACCGAAACGAAGACTGTGCGCAACGTGGCGCAGACTGACGACAGTCTTGCTGCATGTGGCATAAAGTACTCCTGCCGGCGAGGCCTCAATTCGACATTCGACGCTCGACGCTCGACTCAAAGGAGTCGCCTTATTTGGCTGTGGCCCAAAAGATCGTCTTGCTGCCTGAATCGCTCAGCCATACAAATTTGTCACACGAAATTGGTGTTTCTGACAAATCGAGTAGAAGTCCAATAGAGTGAGAGAGAAAGAGAGAGAGAGAGAGGGGAGCAGTGACTTTTGTGGTGACAAGTGATTGAACTATTATGCACTGCATATATGGAATGCTTGGGTATAATGAATGTTTATGCACTGCTCATATGCATTTTTGTACAGTTAACTTTGGGGCCTCAATCCGAAATGCATAGAAATGGCTATATAATTTGAGGTTAGGATTGTCTTTGGGATCAACACGACTCGCGTGATTGACAGCCATTGAAGTGCGTGAGAATTGAAATTGTCGAAACCAAAACAGGGAAAAGTGTAGATGGATAAGATTTGAAATGGTAATAAAAAATTGAGATAATATATTCCTGGAATATCTGGGTATTTATAATTGGTAAAAAATGTGTACAGAAATTGAGTTTATGAATATATTACTTAAAATACATTTACATTAAAATAATATAAAAATAGAAAAGTATTTAAAAATATAATAATAATGATTTTCTGATTGAAAACAAAAACTAAACATATAATAACGAGAAATATTCGTTCATTTATTCGCACAATAATAACTATATTTTGTGCTTGGAATTGTATCGATTTGCCACGCCTCCAGTGGGCGTATCCACATTATGCTAATAGTTTAGCTGACATTGGTAAACACATGTATATATTCAAATTTTTCAGTGACTAGCTTAAAAAATCGATTAATAGATTCAGTTTGAGATATACACAAAATTATTCATTTGTGTAAAGACAAATGATAAATGACATAAAAAAATTTCAAATATTGTTTTAAAAAAAATCAAATGAAACGTCAAGTGATATATTTAACAAAGTTTCAATTTGAGTATGGAATTATAATCCTAAAGAATAAAGAGGAAATTAAATTTCAAGCTTTTTTTAGTAGATCAATTTCAACAGCATTGAATAACTCAAGTTAAGCTGATCATATGATCATATGATGATCATATAGTATAACACTCGCTTTCTTATAGCTCCAAATATCTATTAAAGCATCATTTTCATATTTTAAACTGATTTTTTAATGCCAATTTTTGTGATAGACCCAGAACTTATCTATTAGATAAGCCAAAGCGCAACGATCTCTCATCTTTTTAGAGGTAATTCCAGCCCATTTTTAATGTGTCTCAGAAACAGAAGAGTTTCGCCAGCCACTTAACCACAAAAATCCACAAGATATCCGACTAATTGAGACATCATCAGCAGAACGGGAAATGGGAGAGGGTGGCAGGGCATTTGGGAATGGAGGAATGGGTGAATGGTACTAACTAAGTAAGCATAAAAAACACTCAACGGCGGGTAAAAGGCAAGTGTAAATAGCGCATAAAGCGCCAGTGGAAGTTGGCCGCAGATCGTTTTCAGGTTGGAAATGTTTTCCAAAGGAGAAATCTACAGAAAGACAGTTGGCGAGCCGCACGCCCTCCAGACTCCAGACTCCAGAGTCCACACTCCAGACATAAAAATCAGCAACAATTTAATAGCAATTTTACAGCGTGTGCGCTCCAAGTCTTTCACGTCTTTCAGGCCTCCATTTGCGGCTCCATCCACAGCTTCCCAGCTGATAATGAAGATTAGATGTTGGTTCGAGCCACTGTTAATTCTTTTCTTTCTTTCTTTTTTTACCCTTTAGACATGGCTATTATAAATTTATGAAGAACTATGTCATGCTTCTCTCTCTAAGAGTAAACAAATTTTGTATATTTATCTGAACTAAGCTAAAGGAAGTAAATATTTAAAAAAAATTGGATAAGGATTAAAGTTCTTATATATTTGAAGTTATCTCAGATATCTCAACTCTTTCGGCCTAATTTTAACTTAGTACATCATATTGATTGACTGATTGAAGATCAGCGCACAGCCCAAACTATTAGAACTATGGCTCTGATTTTTTTTATAGTCGTTATCTTTTATGACTGTAGTGAAAATTTAAAAGAAGATTATAAGAATCTATTTTAGATTTTAAGATAAAAGAGCATTCATCTTCGGCAAATTATATTATTCATTAATCTCATTTGTCGTTTTTCTTCTCGCTGCCATCTCAGGACTCGTACAGGAAGTGGGAACTTCATTAAATGGCAGCTGCGACTGGCTAATCTCTCGCAACTCTTAAAGAAGTTGTCAAAGCAGGCTCATGTCAGGCGAGGGAGGGATGGGAGGAGCGGCAACTCAAGTCGTTAAAGCCGGCAACGGCAAGTGGAAAGTTCATTAGACGAGTCGTAAAAAAAAGTGCCAGCTCGCCAAATGTTCGACGTGTCAGAAATTCAATTCGTAATTGTGGCGGGTAACGTTCGAAAATTTCGAGCCAAAAAAAAATGATGAAGAAGAAGCACAAGAAGAAAAAAATGCCCATCTGAATGCCGCAGCAACTGTCATACGAACATTGACCTGTCTTCATTTGGCTGCGGTTCAGGGGCGTGGGGGCGGGGCCGGGTTGGGCAGGGGTGTGTTGGAGTACTCGGCTCAGTCGAGTTGGTAGCTTGGGCGTGCGTACGTGATCGAATAATGAATAACTTTCAAATTGAATGATCAAACACGACCAAAGACGTCGAATAAACCAAAACGACTGACTCCGAGAATCGACGTCGTTCTTTTTGTTGTTGTTGTTGTTGTTGTTGTTGTTGTTGTTGTTGGGGTGTCATAAAGCTAGCGAGGCCAGTAGACGAAAAAAAAAACCAACAAAGTAGCCATAAAACCTGGCCAAAAGCTGTTAGAGCCGCGTTTCGTTGGTTGGTGCTAAAGCCAAGTTAAGAGAGCTGCGCGCTGAGCTCTCTTCTTGGGGTCACGCGCGTCGTGAAGGAAGCAAACAAAATGCCCAAAAACAACAACAACAACAAGAAAATACTAAAAATTTAACAGCAGTAAATAAAAAAGTCTTTAAAAAAAGTTGACAAGCATTTTCAATTTGTTATCAGTGTCCCTTTTTATATTTAATTATATATATGCGTATCTATAACCATAAATGTATCTTTATTTGCATTTCTATATTATTTAATAAAAAATACATTATTTTTTTGCTATATACAGTATATCGATTTGTACGATATATGTTTAAAGTCTTTCTTATGCGTTGCCATTTATATTTATTTATTTAAATATCCGTATCTATAACTATATAAATGTATCTTAATTTGCATTTATATATTATTTAATACAAATTAAAGTATACATTTTATATAGACGGTATTTAGTATAGATTTGTACGAT
>SCDT01001157.1:864-23154 GCA_004143765.1 Drosophila melanica
TGAAGAGCGAAAAGCCACTTGAAAAGCCACACCAGAAATTTTTGCGCACGTTCAAATGTATGCGCGTTACTCATCTTAGTGTTTATATTGTCTTTGCTTAAACGTAACAGCTTTGCTACTCTATTTTCACCTTAAAGAATCTTTTCCCATTTTATTTGTATCTCCTATTTGACTTTGCTAAATTGCAACTGACAAATTTAAAATTGGTGTAAGACAGTTGGTTTTTATTTAATAACTGTCAGTGACCCATTAAACAGAGGTCAACAACAAAACCTTTAAAGCAAATATTAGTAGTAATAAAAACAAGGCAACTAAACGGAATTCCATCCCCAACTTAAAAGTTTCCCTCTTAATACTGTTTTTTTTTTTTTGTTAATTTCTGTATAGATTTTAAAACTCTTTAGTAAAAAGTGAGAAGAATATTTTTAAGGTGCTTTATTAGCTAAAGAAGTTGCTACATTTTTTTGTTTGTTTCATTTAATCTGCTTTAAAATGATTATTTCTAAATAAAATTAACTTGGGTAAAATGTTTGGTTTTTAAGATTTTACGGGTAGAAATTAATGTATTTATTTATTTACATATATCCACAACAAATTTTCCTATCGAGTTTCTAAGTTTATTTTAAAAAGAAAATCTAAGAGGAAACTGTTTTGTGGGCCACCTTTGGTAACCAGGGCCTTAAACGGATGGAGTGAGGTAGAAGTTTAATTAGCTTTAAATTTATATAGTGAATACAGAATAAATCTTTATGACAAATAATGACTAAAATGCCTTCAAACAGGAAAATTGGTTTAATTTTGACAGAGTTGCGGGAGTTTGGAAATGTGAGAGCTATGGATCCGAGAGCTTTACATGTCAAAATTTTTCTCGATTTTGGCATGATTTTGACCAAAATATTGTTGTTTTTTATACTAATTATAACAAATACAATCGATTAATATTTCATGTTTCAAGACATAAAATTTCTGAAAATAATTTTTTTTTAAATGATAATTATTTGAATGTAGAAACAATTTATAGCACAAATAATAATAAAAATGCCATCGAACGCCAAAATCGGTTCACGTTTCACAAAGTTATGGGAGTTGGGAAGATATATATTTGCCAAAATGTGTCTCAATTTGTTTTACACGGGGTGTCACAAGTATGTATCAAAATTATGCGATCAAGACGGACAATATACTCTTTTTACTTCGTGAATTGATAATTCCGGCTTCGTCGAGTGTTAATAATGTACTCATAAGAGAAAAGGAAAAGTGCGTTGAAGATATGCGCAAAAATCTTTTTATTTGTTGTTCACTGTTTTTTTTTTTTTCATTTCAAACTAATTTTTACAGAAATCGAGGAGGCAGCCTCAACTGAAATGGAAGAATATGGCGCCATGTAGCTGAAGGCCTTCAGGCTGAACTTTCCTACAAACAACAGACAACTCGGAAGAAACAGCGCCTTATTGTCGGACTGAACAGTGTGGGACAGTACAGACAGCATTGACAAAGGTGAGTCACTGCCAGCTTTTTTCTTTACAATCTAGGCTAAGAATCACAGTACACAATTGGTGGAATGGAGGTTTCTTTAGAGAATCTGCTTCTCGGACCACAAATCAAAATTTGATTAAACTCCACAAATTACATTCAGAAATCGCCGAAACACAAGCTGGATGAAAAACTGTAATGCAATTATGAAAAAGAGGAAGAAGCTTGTTGGCCTAACCTAACTAATTTTAAAAGATGTTTTTAAAAATATTTATAAAATGTCATTTCTGGTTATTCTGATAAATTTTATATATTTCCATTTGTGTTATTTGGATCAGAAAAATTGAGTAAATCAGTAAATCTGCTAATTATATCGTAAGCGAAGTGTTTAATGTTGGTGCGCTGATTTAAAGCTTTGGCTTAAGCTTAAACTTGGGCAAATGTTTTCGTTGTTGTCAGTTTACACTCACGTATTTGTATCTGGCCCCTTGTTGCTACCCCGCCAAATCGAAGCTATAAAAGTAATTAAGATAACGACTTTGGTGCTGTTCGCATTCTCTTCTTCATCTCGTTTTTTTTTTTTTTTTTTTTCTTTGCTGGCATCGTCGTCTGTTGCCTGCCGATATGTATCGTGTGTATTTACTTTATAGCCGAGAGTTTTACAATATTTTGCCGCTCATCCCGGGCGCCGTGCGCCGTTTGTCGACTTCCTGTTGTTTGTGCAATTTTCTTGAAATTTCATTTCTTAACTTTTGCCAAAGGCCTTTTGAGAGACGTCGTTCCGTGTATTTGAGACTGTAAATCATATGAGAGCTGCAAACGGGGCACAATTGGGGCAGCGGTTGGGGCATGTGTGGCAGCTGCTTTTATTGTGGCTGTTGTTGTTGTTGTTGTTCATTTTGCTGTTCGCCTTTGCCTTTGGGGCTTAGTCTATGTTGCTATTGTTGCCGTTTTTCTAATTGTTTGTCTGGCTATAAGGTTTTGGCCATTTCGAGTGGGGGCACTTTGAGAATATATCGATTAATTAACGACATTAAAAGCTACAAGTTTTAACGCAACACCCAACACCCGACACCCTCTACCCACATGCTCCCCGGTTTTTGATTTATTCGTTTGTTTTCGTATGAAATTTGCGAAAACAGGAAACGGATAATTAATATGCAAGGGTTTATATTTTACTTCTTTGTTGTTTTTTAACGAAATTTGAGTGCTTTTTTAAGCAGAAAAGGGGCTGAAATATATTCGGTTTAGCTGGGCAACATATGAATTATTTACTCGCTTAAGCGAGACAGGAAATAGATAACTCATTTGCCAGAGTTTCTGTTGGCTTTCAATGGAAACATGAGTGTTGTATGAAGAAGAAGAGTGTGAAAACATTATCCATATGCAAAGTTTTTGTTTTTTACTCTAAGTGAGCCAGGAAACGGATAATTAATATGCCAGAGAATATCTTCGAAAGGGGAAATATGGTGATTATCGAAGAAGAAGATAATTTTATAATTATTTATTGCTATATGTGAAAAAGGAAACACTTAATAAATGTGCTTTAAGAAAATATCTGGGATTAAATTACAACATTTTTAGATATATGAATATATTTTAATAGGAAAAGTAAAGAGAAAAACAAAGTATCTGAGTATATCCTGAACACTCCTGCATCAAATAAATGTACATTTTTGTCGATTTTATTTTTAACTACAAAATGTCAGCATGAATTATTTATTTTTGCGATCTACTTCAAATTGAATTCAGGTAAAATAAACAGAAAGATTTCCATTATACCGAATTCATTTAAAAATGATAAACAGAAAAGCTCTGAAATTTCATTTCAATTTAACCAGTTAATTGGATAATATTTTGTTGCTGCTGCTTAATATAAATGAAGCTTTTTAAGCCCGCCTGACTGGCAGATAACACATACAAATCCCCCCCACTGCATTTAACTGACTTTTATCAATTCCACTTTAGCAGCGCATTCAGCCAACCAACAACAACTGTTGCTGGCTTCCTTCCGTCCCGTTGACCCACTTGGGTTGCTTTGTTGTTAAGGATATTCTGCATTTAATATGCACTCTGGCTAAATGCCAACTGATTCTCTGTTTTTCATACCCTTCAACACATTGAACCTGGTGGGAAAAAGGGCATATTGCAATTGAGAAAGGGTCTGTAACCGGCTAAAGGTAAAATTTTTCGACATTTACGAGCTGAGGACGTTTGTACATCAATTATTTTTTTTGGTCTGTCCAACTGTCTGTCTGCTTTTCAGTTTGTCAGTATTTAAGCTGTAACCTAAGCACGTATAAGAATTTAAATTGGTTCTTCTATAGCGCGCAAATAAGATACTTTTTAAATTATCGATTTTTATGTTATCAATAACTATCGATTCTAGCAAATTTCGGAGTTTATGTGATATATTCCCCAAACTTGGTGTGAAAACTTCCTATTTTGGGAAACTGAAAACTTATAAAAAGCTTTCTTCAATTCACAGCAAACGTATTATTAAATTAGCTATTTCAATAAAATAGATTATAAAGAATTATTATTATTAATTATGTTGAAAAATTATTACAAATAGTGTGTAATAGACTTTTTTGCTAGTGTGGTGTTAAATCAGGGATATAAATATCGATTTTCTACAGTGAATTAGAAAATATTTTGTTAGTCATCAATGCATCGATATATCACAAAAAGATAATAGAGCTAAAATTTAAGAAAATCTATGTTCACATCGATTTTCAGATTTTTTCGCGCTGAATAAAAATCATAATAAAAAGTATAATAATATCTGCAGCATATGCTTAAACGTAGCTGGTTAGAGGGTATCTTATAGTCGAAGACACACAACTAGAAGAAACTTCATTTTATTCCTATTTTCTTTTCTATAGATTGCGCTTTGCCGTTCTCTGCTACAGATAGGGTTTTGTATTTATAAAAATATATATTTATTTATATAAACGGATGTTATGTATATATATATAATATATTTTTGCATATATATTTATATATATTTTATATTTAGCGCTACCATTCCTCAGCGCTACTTGTGCTGAAAACAATTGAGTGCACTCTTTGCTGCTTGTTGCACACTTTCAGGCGTTGTCAATACCACTGGCTGCTGATGCTGCTGCCACTGTTGATGTTGCTGCTGTTGCAACTGCTGCTGCTGCTGCGATGCATTCGTGCTCAACCGCTGAGGTCAAAGCAAGTTGCCTCTCCCTCTGTAAAATGGCCAAGTGAGTAACAAGCGGCTAAAGAATAAGTAAGTGAATGAGTGAATGAGTGAGTCAGTCATTCAGTCAGTCAGTCATTCAGTCAGTCAATTGGTCTGTGCTTGTGCGTGCACCGTGTTGATCAGCTTAATAAAATGGCAGCTGCTGTTGCTGCTGCTGCTGACACAATTTCCCGCCACTTGCCACATCACTCCAGCTGTGGCACTTTCTTGGCGTGTCTTGCATCATCCTTGCCGCTGTGGCGTGCAAAGTGCTGTTCGCTTCACGCCTCGTTGGACACTCGAGTGCCACACATCATATCCGGCTGGCTTTCGTCCTTTTTCCTTCGTTCGTTCGGTTTTTTTTTTTTCTTCTTTTTCTCCTTGGGCTGATTGCATTACTGTTGCTCATTTTGGGGTCGTAGCTCTCATTGACTTGATTGAATTTTCATGCTGCTCCATTTGCTGCACTTGCAACAATGTGTTGCATCGTTCGAGCTGATTCACTTTTAGCTTTAATCTTTAGCGGCTTTGTGGCTCTAATTATGCATGTCGGATAATCGAGATCGGATGTGCTAATTAAAAGGCACAACATTTATGCAATTGCCAGCTGCACTTCAGGCCACAGGGCACAGGGCAAACGGTACGCAGGACGCAGGACACAACGGGCCACACAAAAGCCAACGGCGGCCGTCATGGCAACCAGCCTGCTCCTCAACTCCTGCTCTTCAGCTTTCTCTCTTTTCTGGCAAATAAATCGCATATAAACAGCAGATAATCCCGGCAACAGCATTGCAAACGTCATTCATATCTCTGCTCCCTATGGGTGCACCTGCTCCTTTGTCCTGGCTTGCCAGCTACAGATGAACGCCTGTGTGGCTGGCTGCTGCCCATCTTCGCTTCTCAATAGTCACGTTTATCGATTTTACTGTACATGTTTTGTTTAGCTCTTTTTGGGCGTGGCTACAGTGAACGCCCCACCACAACACTACCCACAATTGTCAATGGGTGTGCATGTGTGTGTGTGTGTGTGTTGTAGGCTGTTTTCAATGTGCATTCAATTAGAAAAACTGTTTTTCTAATTAGTCCAACATCGAATAAACCGCTTCAAATCTGTTCAGAGCTGTGCAGACGACATGTGCAAAGCACAGAAATTAAGCTGTCAAGAGCTCGTTGAATCGCAAAGCTCTTTAAAGAAGAATAGCTTAATCAGGTTGCCGGCATTTGCCTGTTTTCAGACTTTTAACTTTCATTCAATTTAACAAAACTGCAGCGATTTCTTCATGCAAATTGCTTAACTCTGTCTCTATTAACCTGAACTAACTATAGACTATACAGAATATATATAATTGTAATAATTCTATAATAACTTCGGATAAAGTGCTAAGATTTTTATGGACAGATTTAAATTTATAAAAATGAAGCTCTTTCATATTTTGAAATTCCATGAATACGTTAAAACTAAACCGATTCTGAATTTAAAAAAATATGCATTATTGAAAATGAAATATTTTGTTATGTTAGGCTCTAAATTAGCGAAACTGAATCAATTTTCGAGCAAAAAACTTCTATATAGGGTAGGCTATATATTCCCTGCTTGACATTTTATAGATAAATATTTATTTCATAATTACGCACTTATTCTTAATGTGAAATAAAATATTTTTTTTTTTAATTTTTTTTTTTTTTTTTTGACTATTAATTTAAGCTGTTAGCCTCATTAATTAATGATGTATGCAATTAATTATATACATACATCAATGCATGTTTTTATGAATTGTCTGCTCAAATGTGTCAAGCTTTTAATTATAGTGAAAAGTTTATATGGATATTAAGCTCCGGCCAACTGTTTGCGAAAGCGTTGCAATTAAATATGCATCGCTTTCATAATTAGTGAGTCTAGTGAAGAAGTGGAAATGAAAATGCGAAAATGCGAGCGTCCTTGCAGCGTTACATTCAAGCAACCGCTTTTCAATTTGCCAACGTATATTGAAAACCCGCACAAACGCGTGTGAAAATTATGCAAACACGCAGCTAAGTGAAAAGCGTGTCCTTTGCAGCCGCAATGAAAACAAAATGAATACAGCGCCTGAAAGCAGTTCATTAGCAAGTGGGTCGAGTGCTTTGAATGCTAGCCTCTTTATTTATTTGACTCATTTATTTTGTGAAAAAACTCATTTGAATTTCATGACTCAAATTTTGTCAATATACGTATTTATTGAATGAATTGAATGAAGCGCACTAAAACACACAGTAACAGATTGGAGCCTGTGCAGCTGTTAGCCGAGGAGCGTGCATTAGGTGTCCAGGGTCCATTGAAGACCATGACATCCTCCGATTCGTCCTTGCCAGGCACTTTCTCCTTCATGTGCTCATACTCCCATGCCATGCCACCGCTATCGACGTATTTGTAGACAACTCTACCATTTCGTTTTACCGCTGACTCGTCCTTGGCGTGTAGGATATTCTGCAGGGAATTAATCGTATCGATTATTTATGCAAATCTTGTGTTAGTCTCTTACCAAAATACTGATTAGGAATATGATGAATATAAGAAGTGTTCTGCTGGTCATTTCATAATATAAGCAATCGAGTGCAGATCGTTCGCACCGTGTAGTGAAATATGGGCCAACCGAAAAGGCTACAACGAAATATTGGGCCAAAATACTTGTTAAATTTTTCACAAAAATAAATTTTAAAATTTGGCATTTTGATTTAAATTGATTTTGAGTTAAATAAAGTTTTTCAATCACATCGCTTACTGCGTTAGAAGCTTTTGAGCAGAACTATTCACAACTCAACAATTTATTTGCATTTGTTTTCGCAAATTGATTGGGTTTTTCATTTGCACAATGCTCGCAAATTGTCATCGTTTTTGTAAGCACTTTGCTGGATTTATTAATGCAATGGCGAAATTAATTATGTCAGCGTTTTCATTTGTTTGTAATTTCATTTTTATAATGCTTTATTATTATTATTGCTGCTTGTTATTTGAATAACCTTTTGATGTGATTGTTTGTTGTTCGATAATGATTTATTTAGTAGCCTGGTATTTGTATATAATTGACATTTGCTTTTTATGCACTCTGCAAATGTATTTATTTTATGGGCATTTGTTCGTCCCATTCAAAGTGTTGCATACTTTGCGGCGACTCTTCATTTGATTTTGCATACATACTGTTAATTTTTGTTGCCTACTTTTGTGTGCATCAATTTAATGCATTTCACCAACATCAACAACGTATGCTATTTATTTACCCAATCAACCTTTTCAATTGAAGCAGGTCGTTAAATGTATTTGTTTAGATTAAAAAAAGAAAACAAACAAAACAAATTATTTTGCTAGCTGACGGAAGGTCAATGTTGCCTTTTTTTTTGGTATACGTATATATATACAAATCAGATGCATAATATATGAAGGTAGTATTATATACATAAAATCCCTATTAACTGCAACATTAATTTCGAAATGTTGCTAACGATGTTCAGCATCATGTTGCCAAGCGCATTGAATGGAGTGCGCACTTGAAAAATTAATGAGAGCCACTTGAAGCGCTAATCACATGTAAGTGAAGCACAACCAGCCGGGCTTACCCTCCAGGATGCTGGCCACAAACACACACACACTCGCACACAAACGCTACTCGAGGGGCTGGGAATTTACGCAGCAACAAACGCTCTGGAGGCGGGCTAAAAAAAAGGGGGCTGGGTCGCCTGCAAATCGCCTGGGCGTGGAATAAAGAAACTGTTGAGGGTTGCATTTGCAGAATAGCATTGTTCAATTTTTATTTGATAACTCGCACATAATTTGCCATACAATAGAAGAAACCTTAAGCATAAACACAATGCACATAATTACAATTAGTTTTGGTACACACTAATCTTACTTATGTAAAACTATATCACACGGCCGCTGGGGCCAAAAAAAAAAAGAAAAAAATTATTTATATATATTATATGTTTTCACTTTCATATTTATATATATATATTTACTTTCACCTATCGTTCCCTTTGCAGTTCGATAAAAACCCCCGCTCAACCCCTAATTTAGAAATATATTTATTTGGCATTTACGCCTCAAAGTTCTTCGCCTGCAGACTCTTCAGGATGCCCAGCAATTGCAGCGATTCGAGCGGCTCAAAGTCGTCCGCGTAGCGCACGGCCGCCGTTTTGACCAGGTCCCGTTCCCGGGGCATGTCCAGCGTGAGTGGCAGCTGCTCCGCCATCACCGAGTGGTGCGTGATGAGCGCCTTCAATGTGCTGAACTGTTTCTTGGCGCCCTTCAGGCTGTACATCTCGTTGCGGCCGCAGTGCACCGGATACGATTTGACCTTCTGCTCCAGGCGCAGGCAGAGCTCGTAGCTGCGCGGCGTGCTGCGACGCAGCAGAAAGCTGCCGGGCGTCGTCGCCAGCAGATGCTGCTGGGCGGCCTTCGCTGTGATGCGCGGCTGATACCAGGCGCACTCCAGCAGCTCCGGCTCCTCATCCTGCCCATCCTCGTCCTCGTCATCGTCCGTGTTGCAGTTGTAGCGTTGCGTGGCGCGTTTCTTGGGCGTGCCGCGTCGCTTGCTGCTGCTGCTGCTGCTGCCGCCGGTCTCGTTGAGCAGCTGGCAGCAGTCGGAGATGCCCGCATCGGAGTCATCCTCCTGGTCATGTGAGGCCTCCTCGCTGCTGCTCGAATCGCTCGGCTGGCTGCTCTGCCAGCAGTTGAGCGACAACAGCGATTTTTGCGGCGATTTATTGCCGTTGACGGCGCGCTTTGGCGTGCTGCTGTTGCTGTTGCTGCTAATGTTGCTGTTGCTGTTGCTGTTGCTGCAGTCGTTGTCCTCATCGTCCTCCGCGTCTGCCTGGTACGAGGAGTCGAGTAGGTCCTGCTGTAAAAATATTTTTATTAGTTAAGCTTATACTTGATATCTCAATTAGATTGAAATTCTTTTAGTGAAGAGGTTCGAACCTAAATCGAGTTCCATTTCTTAAGTCAATTAATGTTTTTAAACTGGCTTTTTACAATTTAAAGAAGATCGTATAAACTTAGATTGCTCCAAGTTCTCATTAACATATAAAACGAATATTGAATTAAGTATATTTACTCTTCTTTCAATTTCCCATGAAGCTGATCTAAGTTTTCGCGTACTTAAAATGTGAAAATATATTTAAAAGAACTTAACACGGGACTAAAAATACTTAACTTAATATCTTCTCGCTTTTTAGAAATTTCTTAAGTTAAATATTTTCAATTCTGTTTTAAGTTTTGAATTACTCGATTTAAGTTCTTGCATTAGCCACACGTCGCTTTTTGTATTAATTATTGACCCACCTCATCGTAGTCGCTGGTGGGCTCCTCGGCCTGCAGGCGCTCCCTCTGCGAGGGTTGCGCAAACAGTTTGCGCTGCAAGAAGTTCTTCATGCTGTCGTAGACTTTGTGTGTGCGACTCTGCACAGGCTCCTCAACGGCTGTTGTTGTCGTTGCTGTTGGCTGCTTCAGTTTGCTGCTCCATTGTTGGCACTTATTAAAGGCCAAGTCCAGATTTTTGCCTGCATTCGATCCTTTGCACTCGCCGTAAATGTCCGAGTAACTGGGACAATTAATGGCATTGCGTAACTATGGAATAGAAAAGAACAAACACTGCGATTAGTTTTGGTCAAGTTGGTCGGTTGTAAATTTGTTAGCCCTGCTGCTGCTACCTGTATTTTGTATTTTGTGCCGCACAGCTATTAAAATTAAAAAAAAAATCTATGCTCCTATTTCACATGAAGTGTGCGCGCTTATGTCAGAGTTTGACACAAAAGGCAACCGCTCTTTCTCTTTTGGCCTGATAACACATATAATGCGCATTTTATTTTACAGTCAACGGCTTTGTTCTCATTTCTCTTCATGTTTTATTTTTTTTTTTGTTTCTTCTATATCTGCCCCTCTATTGTTGAAAGCGATTCGAGCGTCTGTCGCACGTTTGGTTTGTGCTAATGCCTTTGGGTCAGCGTCCTCTGTTATCCTTGTAATGCGCTTGTTTCAGCGCTTGTTCATTGTCCTGTAATTTGCCTGCTTGCGTTTGGTTTATTTGCTTTTCATTTGCCTGATAAAATATGCATATGCTTAAGCCCTGTCGCCTTTGGGGCGTCCTTAACAAGTTCATCTTTTGTTTTATGACCTGATTTCTGTTTATGTTCGTGTGCGTGTGTGTGCGTGTGTGTGTCAACTGTTCGTTAATAAAATTGATTTTTATTTGCATTTTACTCAGAAATTGTTAGCTCTGGCTTTAAAAAGCCTTGCAGCCCTCAACCTAAGTTACAAGCTACTTATAGCCTGAGGATAAATTTAACAGGCAGTGCATTTAATTGTATTTATCAATTGTTGTGCTCTGTAGCTGAGATTCGCCCCTGTGTGCATTGACACACCCCTTTTTTGCACTTGGCACACAATGCGAATCATTCACCTATGCAAAAGTATTCAATAAATACTCAAAAAGTGCGTTCGAGTGCTGCACTCAAATATAAGAGAGGGAGGGGGAGATGCAGAGGGAGAAGGGTAGATGACAATGACACTTCAGCACGCACACACGCACACTCGCACACTCACACGAGTGTGCATTATAAAATGATAAAATAATGAGCATTCAATCGAGTGTTTGCCAGGACAATCGAAGTTTCAGGTATACAACAAAAAAAAAAAAAAGAATTGAAAAGGATGAAAAATGAGTTTATGCGTTAAGCCAAATTGAATTTGATTGAATCGAGCAGTGAATAGATTGCCAGCCAGCAGCAGCGAGCAGCAGCAGTTGATGATGAGTTATGTGCTTTCTTGAGTTTTTCCCTCTGGCTGTTTTTCAGCTCGCCGCTTTCAGTTTTCCGATAGGAAATGCAGTGTCTGCATATCCGGCACTGCATCAATTTGCATGTACAATTGAAATTGTTGTTGTTGCTGCTGTTGTTGTTGCTGCTGCTGCTGTTGCAGGCAGTGCCCAGTGGCCATTAATTGAAAGCCAACAAGCCGTGGCCAACTGTTTGATGTCTTGGCCACGCACGGCCCATAAATAAATCTGTTGAAAGCTGCGGCGTGTAAGAAGCGTTAAAGTTTACCTTTTATCGGCTTAAATCAAACACAATGCGCACAATGCGAACGGACGGAAAACAGGCGTTTAATGCCTTCAAAATACAAAAAGAGTGGAAAACACAATGAAAATTCAAATACATGATTTTTAATTTATGCGAGATAGGCAGGAGAAAAAAAAAAACGTTAATAGAGCAGGCAAAGCCAAACAAAAGCCGACAGTTGTGGCCAAGGAAAAGTGCTTGGACTATGGTTACCCTGTAAATATATTTCAAATAGAAATAATGAAGCAACTTCAAAATCTTCACATATATATAATTATTAAATAGTATATAGTATAGAGTTCTACGTGGCATTTTCTAGTCGTGCACTCTTCAATTCGAGCACTCTTGTTTTTCTCGCCTTGTGCGTGTTAATGCAATAATGATAGGTCTGGATTAGAGAGCATCTCAGCGTTTGTTGGCGTTGATCCTGGCCTGCGGAAAGGTAACTCTAATTGATGATTGAGGCATGGCCAGCACACAGAGGGGCCCTGGCATTGTTTGGCCAGCGAGGTGTTAGCATATTTTTGTAATCAAAAATGTGCTACAATAAAAACGAACCAGGTAACAGAACAGAACAGAACAGAGAGAGCACCTTTAGGCCAGCTGACAAGAACAATAACAATAGAGCTACCCGGGGCACCTTTACCTTTTACCTATATATGCATCATTCGCACTGGCTTGGAAAAACAGTTGTTAGTTTTCCATTTATTGTGCATTTAGAGCGCTGGCAAAGCGGCGGGGGGACAACAGAGCATGGCCAGAAGAAATTAGTTGAAGTGGACGCGGCATGAGTTGCGCCTTTGGTGGAGAGCTCGACTGATGAATTTATTGAAATGTTGCCTTTTGTGCAATGAAGGTTCCTCTCCTTCTCGTGCTCGTTCTCATTCTTATTCTTATTGCCTGACAGCACATACCCTGGGCAAAAGCCACTTGAGCGGCATATGCACAAATTTCATGCTGAAAAATCAAACAGCTGCTGAAGTGGCTCACTGAAACATTTCAAAAGAAAAAAACCCACCCCACACAAGGCAACAACAACAACAACAACAACCCACACGCAAGGCCAATCAGTGGCTAAAGCTGGAAAACCGCAAAAACCCAATTTGTAGAACCCAAAGTTGTGCACACATAAGCGTTATATAATATGATATGATCGTGTTGTGCTAAACTCAAAAGGTTTTTGTTTCTAAAAATGTCAAGTACTTATTGTTCTTCAATTATTATTGTTGAAATGAATTCTAGTTTAAAACATTATTTTAAAAATTCATCCCTAGAAAACTTTCTTACTTGAACCATAAAATCGTTTTTTATGAAAATATTCGATTTTATAGTATTTTAATTTAATTTGAAATAAATGTTTCAAAAATTAGAAAATAATGTGTTGAGTCAAGTGTGATCAATTTTTTAGTTTGGTTACAAAGATATTAAAGATTTTGATCAATAAATTTGAAAACGAAAAGTTCTTGAAATACAAATTTATCTTTTACACTACAAATTTCAACCTTGGATGAATTTGGTAAATGTTGCCACTTAAAGCTAAAAGCCAAAAACATAAGTGAAAAAAAATAAATATAAATATATCTGTTTTATCTGTGGCATGTCAGCAATGTTCAGATACAACTGTAAATTAGTAATATGCTACAAACTTGGCTATTAGAATATTTGAATGGCATTTCGTTTCGTGTGCTGCTAGGCTAATTTGACAGTTTTATGCCACACACACACACACACACGCACACACGTGTCTTTGGGGGCTTTCAAAATGTCAGAGCGAGAGATATACATGGAACTGCGTCTAGTTTATGACATCTTAGAACACGCGTCTGTCTGTCCCGCGGCGCATTTGAAAATTTATGAACTCGGTGTTTTTGTTTTTTTTTTTGTTGTTTTTTGGGGCTACTACTTACCAGCTCGAAAGATACCTTACTCTATATACTATATATTTATTTACATATGGGTTTGTGTGTGTGTGCCCCAAATATCATAAAATGATTTTAACATTTCTTTTCACTAATTTCGTTTTATGTCGAGCTCAAATTGTAAAATGTTTATAGTTTATAGTTTCTGGCTGGGTTAGTTTTGATATGCTGTCTGTCCACGGTCGCTGCTTTTGCAATTAACGTCACATTCGCTGGAAAATCCTTTGTTTGGACACATGTGGCATGTGGCATGTGGCATTATTGTGTGCTCTTTATAGTCGGTTTTTAACGCCGTTCAACACGCTTTTTTTTATATGTTTTCTGTTGGCTTTTTATAGGTGTAAAAAATGGGGTCATATCAAACGCTTTTCGAATTGAGCTGTTTCTTTTATGGGAATAAAGAAAACAACACAACAAAAAATTATTTTTTCTTGATGAGTTTATTAAATGCAAATTAAAATTGTTGAAATTCTTTTTAATTGCATTTTATGGGCATTTGTTGTGGTTGTTGGTTTTTTATTTATGTGGGCAGCAACTATGGGAATATACATATATATGTTTGAAGAGATGATTCTTTGTTCCAGACTCAAGTGCCAGATGGAGATATGCAGATGCAGATGCATCTGGTGCATTGAACTTGAGAACTGTTTGGGAATGAACAGCAACTTGCTGGCGGGCATTGAAAAGGGCATTTTATAGCCTATCGCAGAGGTATTGCTCATATAAAGGGTCTTTTGGGGTGGTTTCTTAAGCATTTTAAACTGTGTCTAGCCGCTGTTGTTGTTGTTAAATACCCTTGCTGGCGGGTGTTAGTTAACTTTTGTGTTGTTTGGTTAAACTTCAAAATAACATTAATTTAAAGAAGTTCTCAATAAATATAAAAGAGAAAATTCGTTCGTCATAATATTACTTTTAAAGTAAACTTAAAATTTAAAATATTTTAGCCAAAACTTCATTTTAGTTTAACTTAATTATTTTAGTTTCCATCTCTTAAAAATTGTGTTGCACGAAATTTACTAACTGAAAGCTATGCATATAATAATATATCGTGTATAGTCAAGGGTATTAAAAGCCTCGGCTCTCAACAAAAAAAAAAAGAAGAAGAAAACTCTACTTTGCACTAGTTTTTTTTTTGTTTTTTGTTTTCTAATGCACACAAATCCTTGTGGAAGCCATATGAAACTCAAACAGCTCAACGGACGCGGCTCGACACATGACGAGAGCTGATGATAACGATGATGTTGCCTGTTGTCGCTACATGTTGCACATTCCTTGTTGTTGTTGTTGTTGTTGTTGTCATGTTGGCTAGACGAAAGCGAACCAACCCAAACTATTTGTTAGCTGACCAGGCGGGCTTTGTGTTGATTAGGAGCGGGAATTGCCGTAGCCGTTGAAAGCTTTTCTTTTCTTTTTTCTATTTTTTTTTTTTTGCATATTTGCATTACATTTTCCTGGCGTGGCATGTGGCAATCACGAAAAGAAGAAAACAAAAACAAAAACAAATAAATATACCCAAAGAGTGCACAGCGAAAATTTATATTGAGTCGAGCGTAAAAATAACAATGCAGACGGGCAGACGGCATGAAAATAAGTGAAATTGTTGTTTACTCAAAACGACGGGGCAGTCGCCCAACTAAGGGCAGGGGCGTGGAGGGGGCTGCCGGTGCAATATGGAGCATAAATTACAACAATGCATGCAATGCGCCGCCGCCAATGTGGCCGTCGCCAGCCATTTAATTATGCTCATCAATTTGCAGTCAAAGCTAAAGCTGAAGCAAGCTGCTGCTGCTGCTGCTGTTGCTGTTGCTGTTGCTGTTGCTGTTGCTGTTGCTGTTGCAGTAGCACTTGCATTTACCCATAAATCTTAACGAGGCCTGCACTTCAGTTGCCTTTCGCTTTTATGGAAATTGTAAATTAAATGCACTTAAAAGCGGCGCAATTAATTTTAATTTTCAAAGCAGCCTACTTAGAAATCAAAATCAAAATTCAAATCCAACAAAAATGTGTTGTGAACATCGGCTTGACATGTGTAGCAGCGTGTTCAAAGATTATTTATAAACAAGTGTGTATATATAGATGTGCATGCATGTGCCACATTAATCATTGCCCTTGAAAGGCTGCCTATTCGGGGACACAAACAAATGCACATTTCTAAGAAGAGTTGTGTTCGTGTCCTGCCTACATTCGTGTCACGAGCTGGCACTATCTAACACGGCGTGTTCGTGTTTTAGCTACACTCAAAGTTTAAAGCAAGCATTTATTGCCTAAATCCAGTAAATTGTTTTTTTTTTTAAATATTTCTTTACAATTTTTAAAACAAATATTATTATTATCCTTTGAAGACTTTATTTTAAAATATTTTTTATGCAGCGAAGCAAACATTATTTCCCGATCTGTTTTGAACGTGCCCAGTTTCATATTCTACTTGGTGTTCGTGTTATATTCAGCATAATTTAACACGTGCCCATCTCTAAAAGTGAACGTGCATTAAAATACCTTCGAATTTTAATGCTCAGCTCATTGCTGCTAATCGTTTGCCCGAAAGACTTTGATTTAAATTTAGAAACAGCTCATAGAAAATTATGAGCAGTGCATTAAGGAGCAGCAGCCACTTAGGGCTGGTGACGAAGCGCCTCCAAAGAGGGGGCGGGTGGTGGGGGGTGCAGATGAACCAGAAGAGAAACCCCATTAGCCCCACTGACAGACGCGGCGCTTTGTCTGTTTGTCAATTTTTCTGTTTGCTGTTTCGCGAGCAAATTACATTTTTTTTTTGTTTTTTTTTTTTGTTTTTTAGCGAGAAAAAGGAAGAAAAAAACAGAGTCTAAAAGGCGGAGAAAAAGTATTTATCTTCGCTTAATTGTTTTAGATTTTAATCTGGCAATATGGTCGCAGCACTTGGCCCGACGACATATGTTTGAGTTTTGGGTTCGCTGTTGCTAACATTTGTATGACAACTTTATTAGTTTCGTTTCGAGTGTATGTGTGTGCGTGTGTGTGTGTGTGTCTGTTTGTGTGCACTTTGTCTGCAGCTCGTTGCCTTATCGTTTTGACCCGCGTTGTGCGTCGCCTTTTTGCTTCAAGTGAACAAAAAAAAAAAAGAAAAGAAACTAATTGAAAACGTTTGTCAGCGACTGTAAACAGTCGTCTCTTCCCCTCCCTCGCGCTCTTTCGCTGGTTTGTCTTGCCAATAAATGTTTTTGTCTAGCATTTTTCGGCGCGTTCTCTGATAACGGATGCAATGGCGACGGCAACGGCGACGGCGACGGCGACGGCGACGATGGTGGCATGTGGCAATCACAGCCAAAGGTGACGAACGATTTATGCCCCATAGACGTGCCTTTATACGAAATAGAAGTTTGGGCTTTACGAAAGATCTAAGGGATTTTGTAATTAGCTTGAGGTTGCCAGTATTATGTGGTGCTAAGGTTCCAAAAATAGAGTTCGATTCGAAAGAAATGGATTGCCCAAGAAAACCATAACTTAAACGAATCGAGTAGATACACTTGAGAGAATAATTGAACACCAGATAGCTGGAAAACTTAGGTGAATCGATTTTGTGTACTTACAAATATATAAAGTTGAATTTTTCAAAAGAGAAGAGAAATCTTCATTATGAGAAGAGAATGAATAGTAATATTCAATGGATAGTTTTTAATAATCAAGAGAAACAAATTTATATGGAAAATATACTGACAAGAACAAGAATATATATAGAAAGAGCATCTGACATCCATTATTTCCAGTGATTCAAGAATCGAGTATTTTATTGAGTTTACGTTACAAATAGAATCGGAGCGGAAAATTAACAAGCATGTTAACATTTAGTTTGGCATTCATTAGAGGCAATAATTAGACGTTAATGCAAAGTAAAAATAGCATTTCTTTCCAGAATTGTGTAGTTATAGTTACTGCTTACAGAAAAACAAAGAAAATTGCTTTCATAGAAAAGCGTAAAGTTGGCTTTTTGCACTGCTGAGCGGTCAAGATGATCATCAATTCTTTTCAGAAGCTTGTTCAAATGTTTCACGCCTGGTGCGGTGCTTCCAGTAAACTCAATTCCCGCAGCGCAAGTACGTTAAGAAGAAGAATACGACACGCCCACTGCAGCAGCAGCGGCAGCAGCAGCAGCAGCAGCAGCAGCGAGAAGACAATCCTTTTGGGAGGAGCTCAAATAACACCTACTACAAAAATATTTTCATAGATCAAAACAATAAGAATAAGAATAGAAGCCAGAAAGAGCTGGCAAACAAAGGGAGATAAAGTGCCGTGACCAGAGACCCGGAGACGGGTGTCAATTCCCGTGAAAAATGACAAGAGACAGCGGAACAATAATGATGAAAATGCTGATGATAAATGCACAGCAAAGAGCAATGATAAAAGATGGCAGAAGGCAGAAGGCAAAACGCAAACTGTCATTCAGTTTAAAATTACAAACATTTGTTGTTGTCGCTGTTGTTGTTGTTGCTGTTGTTGTTGTCGCACTCGAATTTGCTGCAAGTCAAGCCGGGTTATCTGCTGCCTCAGCAGATTTGACTGGGAATTTCAGGTAGCTGCTTTTATAGTTGGCTTAATTGAGGCATTTCCACTAATCAGCTTTGGCATCGATTCTCTGTTCACGTGGGCGCTGCTTGTCTGAGGAGTTTTTCCGACCAACGGCAACCAGACGTCGCCATTTGGCCGATAAAGGCTTGTTAGCGCTTATCGCCGATCAAACATGAATACAAACACAATATACAAAATACATATAACATATGCTTCAAATGCATTTAGCCGCAATCAATCATTATCTTTATGACTCTCAACATATGTTTGTCGAGTTCAAGTTCGGTGTTTGCTCGGACTTTGATTTACACATACATATGCACATATACATATATGTTTATTTGATCAAAATCTGTGCGTTTTATTATATTAATCGATCCCTTTGGTTATTTTTGGTTTCTATTTGTTGGCTTGATTTAGTTCTTATGCAAATCATATTTGTTTGATTACATTTGATTTAGTGCTCGGTCTGATTCACGCCGACAGTTGAGTTTATTATGTTTTGTTGTTGTTGTTGTTGTTCTTGTTGTTGTCTCTCGTATCTCTGACACTAAATCATTTTAATTGTTGTCGTTCGTGTTTTGAATTCTCGTTGCAATGGCCCCACTTCCCTCCCTACCTCCCTCCTTTCCACTATCCCCCGCACACCCATTTGTTGTGTGAGGCTTTCAGTTTCGGTGCGTGTTGTTGTTGTTGTTGTTTTTTTGTTGTTGTTGTTGTTTTCTGGTACGTGGGATTTGTGGAGATTACTCCATGTGCGTGTTGTGGGTGGAATTTGTGGGCTCTCTCACTTTGCATATGAAAGGTTGGGGGCACAGTTGTTATCTATAGTCAATAACGTGTTGCGAGTATCTTTTTTTTTTGTTGTTGTTGTAAACCTATCATCTGCATTCTGCATAAATAATGCTGTTGAATGGGCAATTGTGAAAAATAACGTTGGAGTTGAGTTTATTAAATATGTATACAAGAGACCAGGAATTCTTATAAATATTATAGATTTAAATTGTATCTATTAATGCTAAATTTATTGTTATCTTTACTTTGTTTGTAATCAGTTTTTTGATGCAATTTGATACCATAATGCTTTCGAAGACACAATGTCCTTTAATTATTTATATAATACTGTTAAACTGATAGTTTTCATCTGAACTCCTATCCCTTAAGTATAATTATAATCTTAACTCATATTTCCTTCATATATCTCTTTTCTTATATATATAAATATTTAAATCCCAGCGCATATCGCCTTTCATCACATTATAGTCTCACAATTTTGAATCCCAACTGAAATCCCGTTCACACTTACCATTTTAGCCTTATCGTGCGTCTTCTTTTGTGTATCCTTTTTGCGTTTATTAACACTTTCCGCGGCGCCAAACCGATTATATTGGAACAGACGACCCATTTTCGCGCTCTTCTGTTTACACTTAAAAAAAAAACACACACACACACAGTTGTTGAAATTGTTTCTATTGGTGCTGTTGTTCTTGTTGCTTTTGGCTTTTCACAATATCACGTGACTTGCACACAATATGCTAAAGTTATCGAAAACGGACGCCTGCTCGTTATATCGCGAAACTTATTGCGTTCTTTGGGGCGAACAAAATAAACAGCGCTTCAAGTGTTCAATAACGCAGCATGAACGAGAGACGAGTCGATATGGAAACAAAGTTCGAAAACAGCAAAATCGAAATCGACGACCGGGCAACGGGAGCGATGCGATTGCTAGCGATCGGTGCGACGTGCGCAGAGGGAATGATGGGCCACAACTGAATGCATTCGAAAAAATACAACGGCAAATGAGCACGACTGAGCGCGCGACAGAAGCAGAGGCAGAGACGGAGACAGAGCAGAGACAGAGGCAGCGAGAGCGGCAGAAGCAGAGGCAAAGCAACAGTCAGCAATAACAGCAATAACAACACGGCTGAGGGACGACCGAGCAGCGGCAGCGGCAGAGATACAAATTTCATGTCAGGGCGGTGGCGGCAGCAGCGACGTCGATGGTCGTCGTCACAGCCGGCGTTGTTCATGCAATGCTGACGCTGCCGCAGCATTTACCGCTAGCTCACTTTGTGTCGCCGTGTATGAGTGTGTGTGTGTGTGTGTGTGTGTTTTGAGTAGAACACAAACACAGCTAGAACTAAAGAAACGCTAACCAACTCACACACACACACACACACACACACCGACCAACTCACTCACAGAGCTAGAACGAAGAGGGCTGCTGCTGAAAAATAGAAGAAAAAACCACTCAACAAAAAGCGAAATGAGAAAAATTTACTATGACGAATGTACACTGAAAAAAGGGAACTAGCAAACTTCTGTTTTGGGCAGGCAGCAAATGAATGGAAATGAGTGCTCGAGGGTCGAGTACTCCGAGCTGCAAACTGCAAACTACGGACTGCGGACTCTGAATCTGAATCTGATTCTGAGTAACTGACGAAATGACGCACTGGCAAACTGACAAACCGACGCTCTGAAGGGTAGTTCAGCTGACTCGTCAACAAGTTGAGTGTATTGTCGGTGGTGGGGGTGGTGGTTCGGGGTGGCAGCGGCTCATTCAACTTTCGAATACCGCGCTGAGTCCATTCGTTTTGCATTCATTTGACCAAACGTCTGTACGGACTTTTCATTTTCAGCTACCGGAGTTACGAGTTACGACTATTGAGGCCTGTTTACATGTCTCTCTCTCTCTCTCTCTCTCTATCGCTAGTTCTATCTCTATCTCTCTCCCTCTCCATCTCCTTCTCTGTCTGTGCATGTGCTCCACATTTTTCACTACTTCATTTGCCTGCTGCACATTTCATTTCGCCTTTTGCCTATTTGCTAAACGTACTCGCTTGTTGTTGCTGCTGTTCTACTTGTTGTTGCTGCCCAACCCGTCCCACTCCCCCCTCGCCAGCCCATATGGTATTGCTGCATCCGCCTTTTTTTTATCTCTTTGTAGTTCCGAAACTTTTCTTCTTAATTTTGTTTCTTTTTTTCTGCCTGAGCATAAAATAAACACAAAAACTTTGCAGTCTCATCCAGGATGCTTTTTGGTGCCTCTCCGTTGCCACCTACCCACCTGCCAGCCACCTACCGCCCCTCCCGCTAACCCCATGCTGGATGTGTCCGTAATTATCATTATCCCTTTGCTGCTCGTTTTGTGCTTTTCATTTCGCTGTTTATACGGCCAACTATGCCACTTTAATTGAAGTCAATTTTTTCTACTTTGCGGCTGCTTGTGGCAAGCAGGCAGCCAGGCAGCAAGGCAACCCAGCCAGGCAGCCATTTCTGCCACATTTTGTTGCAAGCGCGCCATGGCATCATTTTCATTGAAAATTATTTCTGCAACTTATTAGCACCTCCGGAAATTATGAGTTTCGGTGTGGCATTCAAGTTTTTGTGGCTTGTTTACGATCCTTGCCGCATTTTTAATTGAGTTGCCGGCTCGCAGGCCAAAGTGGATCTGGGGGCCAACTTGCAGTTGCAGTTGAAGGTGGCAGCCAGCCAGCCAGCAGGTGCAGATGGCAGCTGCCGAGGTTGAGCGGAGCTTTGTTGCTTAATTAGCTCAACGAAATGGATAAGGACATGGGCAGCACTTTGAATGCCACTGCCACTGGCCAGAGGCTGGGATGTAAACGTTGTGGTTAGTGGCAGCAGGATGTGCTTAATTGAAACATTTTGCACAATTTCGAAAAGTGTACACGACTCGGATTTGTTGCAGCAGCAGCAGCAGCAGCAGTTGCCAAAGGTAACTAAATTAAAGTTTGCAACAAGAGATTTAAATTTGGATTTTTTTTAAAAAAAAAAAGAGAAGCTAATCAACTAAGATAAGTTAAGACTCTGAAACATATTCAAGGTGAAGTGCATATATTCTGGTTAGGTGAGGTTTGTGTAAAACTGTAAATATAATTAAAGTCGATTAATAGATAGATATATTTATATGAGGTATAATATAATAATGACTAATTTCGGTTAACAGGAAAACTCGCTGTTAAAAGTAGTTCAAACTATCATAAAAATAAAATTGTATCCAACTCTACTTTAGAATAATTCATATATATAATATAT
>SCDT01001158.1:0-22253 GCA_004143765.1 Drosophila melanica
TAGATATAGATATAGATATAGATATAGATATAGATATAGATATAGATATAGATATAGATATAGATATAGATATAGGTATAGACATATACTATGCTATTACTATAACTTCTTGCAAGAAAAACGAATAAGATAGTGGAATTTGGGATCACATGCGACTGTTTTCTTATTTCCCCCTCATTGTAATTGTATAAATGGGTAATGTTTCACCAGGCAGCTGTACAAAATAGAGCTCTACTATTAGAACAAAATTTCCCCCCGCTCCCTGTCCCGTTAGATTTCGGGACTGACAAGTTATTTGGTAATTGCAGTTAGCGGGGAGTTTTTAGACAGCACTTCGACTACTTCTTCCACCTCTCGCAAAATTTGATCCGACACGCAAACAGATAGAAGCCAATCAAAATGCATTTGGAAGATGTGACAACGGATTTTTTTTTATCTTATACAATTTAAAATGACAACACACGCGAAATCTGAACTTAGTGCTAAGTCAGCCGTTGACAGAAGAATTGCTGCGATCGAACCGAATCTACCAGAACCACAACCACAACCAGAACCAGATCCAAGTAAGTGCGGGTCAAACTCCGAGGGGATCGCGCACCAGACGCAGGTGGATGCCGCCATCTGCCTGCAGTATGAGCGCCTTGCGATCAAATTTCATGCGTCGCTGTGTTCGCTCCGAGGTGGTCACCAGATGGTTGCGCAGCACATTAACCAAGCCCACCTTCGCCTGCAAGAATCCAAAGCGCTCCCCAATGCAGCCGTGCGGTCCCAAGCCGAAGGGCATATAGGTGTACGGCGTGTGCAGCTTCCGATTGCTGGCCGAGAAGCGTTCCGGTTGAAATTGCCTCGGTTGTGGAAAGTACTGCAAAGACGGGGTCAAGAATTAAGCAGGCAATTTAAGTTTTCCTATAGGAATTTGTTGAAGACAGAACGCTAAGATATTTCTGATTTTAAATTTAAAGTAAAAATGTATCTTCAAGGAACACACTTTGGATAGTTGAGAAAATGACAAAGAACAAAGGGATTTTTAACTGACGTCAAAGGAATTTGTTTAGAAAAGAAATAATGGTTCTTATTGCATTCATCCGAGACTTGTTTAGAGTACATTTTAATAGGATTTTACCTGAGGATCCATATGCAGTGCATACGCCGGAATATATATGGGCATGCCCTTGGGCACATGGAACTTGTGAAAGGGCGCCAAGGAGTAACCCTCCTCGCTGGTGCACTCGCGATCCAGGAACGGCAATGGGGGATACATGCGCAGCACCTCCTGCAATACCATTTGCATATACTCCAAGGATTCGATCAGCTGCTGGGTCACATGTCCGTCGCTGGCGATCAATGCCTGCTTGATCTCCTGGCGTACACGCTGCTGCATCTCCGGATGACGGGCCAGCTCGAACATGGCAAAGGCCATCGTCGATGACGATGACTCAAAGCCGGCGGTGAAGAAAATCGCCGCCTGTGCCACCAGGAGATCGCCCTCGAATACCAACTGACCGCCCTCAGCCTTGCTTGCCTGCTGTGTGCTCCGCTTGAAGTCGATCAGCAGGTCGATCAGATCGTTGCGCTTCTGCTTGGATCTCTCGCGCTCAGCGATCACATAGTTAATGGTGCTGCGCAGGAACTCGCTGGCCTCGGCGGGCACCACCTTGACCCCCAAATACGGCACCAGTTGCGGCAGAAAGAAAACGAGGGTCAGCTCCACGAGGCGCCTCAAGCTAAACTGGAAGACGGCGCGTCCGTTCCGACGAAAATCACCGTTCGGCTGGCTGAAGCTGTTCGCCTGGACGCCGTAGGCAACCGTTGCGATCACATCGGTGGTGAACAGGGCACACAGCTCCTTCACCTCCAGATCGAAGCAGCGAATGCGCTCGTTGTGCAGCGGCTGCTGACGCAAATACGCATCCAGATTGCAGCCGACCTCTTCGATCAACGTAAACATGTTCTTCAGCCGGTTGCTGGTGAAGAATGGCGTCAGCTTCAGGCGCACCTCCTTCCAAGCGGGATTCTTGAGGAAGAATATGTTACGCGAGCCCAACGGATCGCCGTGGTAGTCGGAGTTCGAGTAGCGATTGGCGAACCTGGGAAAATCCTTGACCATGATCTGTTTTATCAGTGCCGGATCCCGCAACAGCAGCGCCGGCTTGTGGAACACGTGCATGCCCACAAAGGGCTGATCCTGTGCAGCCGGATGATTGTACAGCTGACAGATGAAATCCGCCGGGCTGCTGCGCAGACTCAACAGTCCACCCAAATTGCCCAGCAGCAGCCTCGGACGCAACTGGGGTACACCACGACGTGTCCAGTAGTCGTAGTGTTGCCGCAAATAGAAATAGCCACTCACCAGGAGCAAGATCAGTAGCAGCAGAAACGTTCCAAGCGCCATGTTCAGAGTTCCAATTGTGTTCAGCTACTGATTGCTTCACGGGCTTCCATTCAGGGTTTAGCCAGCTTTGGAGCTGTTGGGTATCTGGTATATCTAGGAGTTCATCGGGTCGCCTTTTTACTGAATGAATGAGAATTCAATTGTGTTTAGGTTTGGTTTCTATTGTCTTTTTTCTGCTCTTACAAATTTGCAAATTTGCATAAAAGCAAGGTTAGAAATGAATTTCGTTGAGGTTAGAAAATATAAGTAATTTTATTTTTGGGAATTTCTAAAACAAAATTTGTTAAAGATTTCCAATATATTACTATAAAGTTCTGATTATTATTTTAAAGATTGTATTGAATTAAAAGATACATTTTTTTTTTTTTAAATATTAGTAAATTAATTTATTTAGTATAGAAGTATCGGGTTTGTTCATAGAATCGCCTTTTTACTGAATGAATATGATTTTTATTGTGTTCAGGATTAGAATTCTATTGTTTGTTCATCTCTTACAATTCTCAAAAATTAGCATAAAAGCAAGGTTAGAAACGAATTTCTTGATACCAGAAAAGTTGAGAAACTGTTTTATTTTTGTAAACTTCTAAAAATGTATTCACTAAATATGTATTCACTAAAATTGCACATTGTTTTACGATATGCTTATACTTACTTTGGTACAGTAGAATTTTTTGAATATGTTTTCAATATTTATGAATATATTATAATAATGTCGGTGTGGTTCATAGGGTCGCCAGCTTACTGAATGAATGTCGTCTACTATTTTTGTTTTTACCATTTACATATTTGCATAAAAGCAAGGTTAGAAACGAAACTTTGTGAGGTTATGTTGTGGTTGAGTTGAGTAATTAGATGCAAAATAGTGTTTATTTTTGGAAGTTTCTAACTATATCAGTTTATTTCTTATTTACCCTCTTTTCCAGCATGCTACCCTTCTGCCTGATGCTTCTGCTCTCCACGCTCCTCTTCAGCTATCTCCATCTGCAGGAAAGTTATGGCTACTTCCGTCGCCAGAAGCTACCGCATTTGCCCGCGTCCGTCTGGACGCCATTGGGTCATCTGAAGCAGCTGCTGCTGCTGCGCATCTCCTTTGGCGATCTCTTCAAGAATATTTACGCAGACGCGCGCATTCGTGACTCGAAGCTCGCCGGTTTCTATGTGTTCCAAACGCCCGCGTTGATGCTGCGCGATCCGGAACTGATACGCCTTGTGCTGATCAAGGAGTTCAACAGCTTCCTGAATCGCTATGAGGCCGCGGATGCGGTCCATGATCCGATGGGCGCTCTGACCCTGCCGCTGGCCAAGTATCATCTGTGGCGCGAGAGTCGCCAGTGCATGGCGCAGCTGTTCACCAGCGGACGGATGAAGCAGCGCATGTATCCGCTGATGTGCGAGGTGCTGCTCGACCTGGAGCAGCATCTGAGGCGCCGGATGTGCGGCCAGCGGTCACAGGTGCTGCCCCTGAGCGAGATGTGCCAGCTCTATACGACCGATGTGACGGGCCGCCTATTCTACGGCTGGGATGTGGGTGGACTGCGTCGAGGCGCCTCCGCGCTGCGCCACCAGACGAAGGAGCTGTTCAAGCCCAGCTTGGGCAAGGTGCTGCACTTCATGTGCATCTTCTTTCTGCCCCAGTGGACCCATTTGCTGCGCGCCAAGGTGTTCTCCACGAAGTACGCCCAGTTCATGAGGCGACTGGTGAAGACGCGCAGCCAGGGTGAGCTCATGGTGCAGCTGGAGCAGCTGCAGCACAGACGCCCACACACACACTACGCACAGGAGGCGGACTTCGTGGCCTCACAGGCGGGCATTGTTCTGCTCGCCGGCTTTGAGACATCCTCCGCGCTGCTCGGATTCACGCTCTACGAACTGGCCAAGCAGCCGGCGCTGCAGCGGCGACTGCGCCAGGAGCTGCACGTGGCCTTTGGCGGGCATGCCCAGCTAAGCTATGAAGCGGCTGTCGCTTTGCCCTACCTCAAGATGGTCTGCCTGGAGGCACTGCGTCTCTACCCAGCCGCCGCCTTCATCAATCGCGAGTGCACCCAACCTGAAGGCTTCTCTCTGCAGCCACACGTGGATTTCGTAATACCCGCTGGCATGCCAGCCTATATATCCATATTAGGCATACAGCGTGATGCCAAAGTGAGCTAAAAAATGGGTAATCATATGAAAAGCTATCATTAATACTCTCTTTCTTTCTTTCAGTACTGGCCCAAGCCTTTGCACTTTGATCCCGAACGCTTTGCGCCGGCGAACATAAAGCGCATAATACCCATGACCTATATACCCTTCGGTGCGGGTCCGCATGGTTGCGTTGGCAGTCGCCTGGGCCTGCTCCAGCTGAAGCTGGGCGTGGCCCACATCCTGAGAACGCACCGCGTCGAGTTTTGTGAGCAGACGGTGCCCGAAATACGCTTCAATCCGAAGACTTTTATGCTCGAGTCTTTGGATGAACTGTATTTACGTTTCTGCGCCGATCCAATGTAGATATATATAGCAATTGCTTAGCGGCTGTGATATTCGTACATTAATGATCATTAAAGCTAATGTAAGTACTATCCAATTATCTTATGTGGCATTTGAATACATGTCAATTCAAGAAAATTGAAAGTTGCGGAAATCGGGTTTATAGACACGCAATGTCGAGACTATTTCCATATATATCTGCTATATGACATGTATATAGTAAATATATATGTTCTCAAAAAAACCTTATAGGCTTTAAATGGCACTGGTCATTTGTAATTGCATGTTTTTTGGTTTGGGAAATAATTATTTTTCTATTAAATAAGCCAAGAAAAAAAAAAAAATCACTTCGAATTTTTGGATATAAACTCTTATCTTATACGTATGTATCATCCTTTACTATGATGCTATAAATACAGTTAACCAAAGATAAAAAATAGATCTTGATATTGGGATATGCAACCCGAAATATTCGGAGAGTTTTCATTTCAAATCAATCTTCATATTAGATTAATCAAAATATACAATCTCTTAGCTTGAACGACTGGAAAACTCTGAGAAAGGTAGACATTTAGACTACACAATATTTTTCCAATATCAGAAATTATAATCTAAAGCAAGCAAGCTAAAAATTTTTTAAAATAATTTTGATATTTTGATATGACAAGGTTTAAATTCAGAACAAAGTGTTTTAAGAACTCAATATACTGCTTTTCGTTTTGTGAACAGAGTATAAATTATACATGTCTTGGTACAATTAGAACAATATCCAAAACTAAATAAATTTTTGGAATTTTTTCAATAAATATATATAATAGATAAATATAAAATATATATAAGTCAATTTGATGTTTACCCAAACTTTATTGTACGCCCTGCTTAACCGGATTTTTAAGATTTCATTTACGTTCTTAATTTAGCGCATTTTTATAGAATTGCATGCAAAAATTTTTGGGCGATATTTTATCTTCTTGCTGGTCTGCTTTATTTGGGGCTCTCCAGTTTGCCGAGCTTCTCCTCAATGTCCTTGATGCGGCAGCGTACCTCGGGCGCTGAATCGCGCTGAAATTTGGTCAGATTCGTTTCGAAATTGTTCTTCAGCAGGGCCAGCGTTGCCTGATCCCTGGTCAGGCTCAGGCGCTTAATCAGCATGAGAACTATGTTGAGCGCCTCCTTTTTCAGGCCCGTATGTGGCACGCCGGCGGCAAGGGTGACGGCGGCCAGAACATCGCTGCATATCTTCTGCACAATGGCCTCGCGTGTCTTCAGCGGTGGCGTCTCCGTCTTGGGCTTCTTCTCCAGATTGTTGCGCTCCAAGTCCAGCTCCGGCAGCTTGGCCGCCTCATCGAAGATATACAGACGCTCAATGTACTTGGTGAGAGCGGCCATCAGGCTGACCTGCACGGGACGCGTACTCTCGCTGAGAATGCTGGTGCAGTTCTCGGCAAAGAAGAGCTGGTAACGGTGCTGGGTATCGATGGCGTGCTTGGGCCACGACTTGCCCAACGTCTCCCAGACGACCTCCTTCAGTTTGTTGAGCGTTTGGGCGCGTTTGTTGCGCTCGTCAGCGGTCAAGTCCTTGCTGGCATTGCTGCAGCCGGGCTCATCATCATCGTCGGAGTCAGCGGCGCGCAGCTCCTTCTTCTCCAGCAGATACCAGATCATGTTGTAGACCTCCTCGAACCGATCCGCCTCCAGCACATCCAGTATATCGCCCAGTGCCGCCAATGCCATGGTCCGATAGACGGGCTCCTGTTTGCGCGCTTCGCGCATTGCCGCCTCGATGATTTTACCGCAGATCTCGTGCTGGCGATCGAGATTCTTGCAGAGCGCTGCCAGCGCCTGCAGCAATCGCTCCTTGCCCTCGAAGGTGCGTCCCTGCAGACCGCTGAGCAGCAGCTTGATTAGACGCACCCGATCCGCTGTCTCGAGGGTGCTGCTTAGCCGCGTGGCCACATTTTGGATAACATTGGCGGACTGTGCCTTGCGCGACCAGCTGGCATCGGTCAGCGATGATTCCAGCTTGGGTATGATGACGTGCAAATTGAGACGAATGCCCGCATCGCCGGGACTTATGTCATTCCATAGATCCTTCCACAGCTCAATGTTCGCCTTGTTCTCCTCGTTCTGCTCCTCGTGCATGGCAAAGAATATTAATGGCAGCATGCAGTCCATGTAATCCTTGAGCAGCTCATGGTGACGCTTATTAATCGATTGTATGGTCAGCGCAATTGAGCGATTGCTGGGCTGTTCCATATACAGTTCATCCAGCTTGACAAATAGATTCTTAATGGATTGTTCCTGGTAGAACAAAAGGGGATTTCATATATAAAGCATGTTGACTGTGATTAAGATCATCTCTGTCTCACCTTGGCCAGACCCATAAGATGTCCAATGGCGCTGGCATTGTATTTGCGTACGGTAACATTGCGATCCTTGATGCCGCCAAAGCAGGCGCCCAAATATTTGCCCACCAAGGGCGTCATCTCTTTGCCCAAGCGAATGCTGATCTGTCGGGAGAGTGGGTAAATTTGCAATTAATGATTATGAAAAGAGTAATTCCTACACAGCTGATTAGTTAAGGGATCCAATTAAGATAAGAAATTAAGTTCCTATAATAAGTGCTTTAAGGTATCCAAGGATACTGATAAGTTTCACTTACCAGGCACACGAAATGTGCGCAACCAATTTTGGTGCCCAGATTGACGCTGGTTTTCATCAGCTCCAGCAGCTCGGGCGTCATGCGCTCCAGCACCTGGTAGTCAATGAAACGCACGCACTTGTTGATCGTCTCCATGGTGTGATGCGATTTGGCTGCCTCGGCGCGCAAGCTGTCGACAGCTTCCTGTGCCTCGTTATCGGCGCCCAGGCGCGTCGAGACATACGATAGCTTGGTGTTCTCCAGTTCGCCGGTGGCGCGCAGCAGACAGGGTATGAGCGTGGCCAGGTGTGGTGCAATCAGTGCGCCCGACGAGTCAATCATATCCGAGATGGTCTTAATGCTGACCTTGCGTATGTCGGCGACCTTGTGGCCGACGCCCGTCTCCAGCAGATAGGGCAGAATTGAGGCGGCGACAGCTGTGCCGGATTTACCGTGCTCCGAGGAGGCAGCCAGCACGCACAGCTTTCCCAGAAAGGCGGCGGTGCCGTGGGCGGTCATCCGAGTACCCTCGTGTATGTCATCCATGACGCGAAACAGTTGATACCAGAGCTCCCTTAGTTCCGGCTCGGGCAGCTGATCTACTTCCATGGCTTCGGGCGTCACGCGACGCGGACTGGCACAGTTGCTGGCCGTGGCAGCAGTCGCAGACACCGTCGGCAGCTGCTCCTCGGAGCGCAGACGCAGTCCATTGGGGCGCTTGAGCAGATCCCGCACAGCCAGGCAGCAGGCGATGCGCACGCGCCACTCCGTGCAGGTCAGATTGTCCAACAGTTCGCGCAATATTTCCCAATAATACTGCTCGGTTATCTCCTTGGAGTCGGTCACTATGGTATCCCAAATGGATATCATGGAGTTCTGTATTTTGGGCGTCGGATCGTATTTGTAGCGATAGAGACGTGGTATAATCTTGCCCAGATACGGTTGCATTTTCTGGCGCGACTCCGCGGAGAGGGTTTTCAAGCCAAAGGCAGCGCCTAGTTTGCTGGTCCAAGCTGCATTGTGATTGGCCAGCTGCATAAACTGATAGATCATGTCCGGCTGATTGAGATCCGAGGCGAGGGAGCACAGTTCCTTGTAGGTGGTGATGTTGCCGCCTGTCGGCGTCTTGCCCAGCATGCCTTCCGCGAAGAGTTCCGTATCAGCATTAACCTGATTCACCTGCCGCTTACCGCCTATAAGCTGATCCAGCAGCGAATTGGCCAAATCCGTTTGGCTATTCGAATCAGAGAGCGAATATACCAGACCCAGACCACGCGAAGCTACATCCTGTACGAACTCTGTAGGGGATATAACAGGATTTTAAATTATTCAATTAAGTTGAAGCTAATTTAAACGCACCGCTATCATCGGAGAGCAGCTCGGTGAAGGCAAACTGCAGCAGTTGCTTCTTCTTGACCACCGCTGGTCGATTGCTGCAGTGCTTGACCACAGCCAGAAGCCACACAGAGATGGCCTGACGCGACTGTGGATTCGGTTCGGTCACCAATCTGATTAAAGCATTCAAAAACTGCTCAAAGTCTGCGTCGCTGCAGTGCAAATTCTGAAAATTCTCAGATGGCGGACCATTGTTCACATCGTAGCCGCAAAGGGTGATGACAATGGCCTCCGAGATGGCAATATTCAGTGCCGCATCCTTTTGCACCTTGGCCAGCGTTAAGAACTTGTCCAGATTGCGCTTGCTAAAGTGCGCACCATCACCGATCGCCAAATAGCCCAGACATTTGGCTGCCTCCTCGCGTATCTTCTGGCGGGCCGAGGTGCTGCGCAGCAGCTGGAAAACCACACCGAATATAATCATTTTGGTGGAAGCCTCAATGCTCTTGTATTCGGCCAGCTCCTCGTCATCATCGTCGTTGTCATTGTTGCACTGCACCTGAATCTCCACCTGCACATTGGGTATCTCCACCGTCTTGCCAATCATTGAGGTGCACTTGACGGCCGCCGAGACGAGCAGCCATTGGGTTTCGCATAGCATTTTAGCTGGCAGAAAATGAATCGTTATATATTATCTAAACATTCTATAGGGCTTTATATTGTTTGACCTACCAAAAATCTTAACAGCATTTATGAACACCGGCCACGTGCTGTAATCCTTTGTAGCATTCTGCTGCTTCAGCTGCTCAATTTTGCGATTAAAAGTGTGTCCCAGCACCAGCAGCCAGCCATGTTTGTGCTCCAGCGTTTTCTGCGTCAGGCTGGTCATGCAATCGCCCACCTCCTGATCAAACTTATCGGCCGTCAGTCCGTAGGCCCATAAGATACCATAGACCTGGGCCACATTAATGCGCATTACTTCCGACACATCCTTAAGCGAGTTGCCCAGCGGCTCGAGCAGATGCAGCTGCTTGGGCGCAAACAGCTCGGGCGCGGCATTCAGCAGATCATAGAGGCACAACAGACCCGATTCAGCTGCGGGAAATAAACAAGATATTAAGCAATATAAATTAAGCAAGATAGTTGCAGTGTATTCAGTGCATAACGGAAATTTGAAGACAAGGTTTTATTTTCGACAAAGTATAAACTCGAGATTCTTAATTTGAAAAAAAAAATTGTTTTTGAAAAATAATAAGGGGGGACCAAAAAATTTAAAAAAAAATTTATTTTTGAAAATGCATATATTTTGAATGTAGAATCAATTTATATGAGAAATCATGACTAAAATGCCATCGAACGTAAAAATCGGTTCACTTTTGGCAAAGTTACGGGAGTTTGAAATATGGGAGTGGTGGATCCAACTGGTTTACATGTCAAAATTTTTGTCGATTTTGGCATGATTTTTGACCAAAAATTTGACCCCCTCAAAATCACTTTAAAAGTTGTTTTTTATGCTAATTTTGACAAATAAAATCGATTAAAAGTATAAACTCGAGATTCGAAATCAAAAAAAAATTTTTTTTTCGAAAATTAACAAGGGGGGAGTACATGCTTTTTAGACCAAAAAATTCAAAAAAAATTTATTTGTGAAAATTCATATATTTTGAATGAATCTATTTGAGAAATCATGACTAAAATGCCATCGAACGTAAAAATCGGTTCACTTTTGACAAAGTTACGGGAGTTTGAAGTATGGGAGCTATGGATCTAACTGCTTTACATGTCGAAATTTTTGTCGATTTTGGCATGATTTTTGACCAACAATAAATAGTAGAATAGATTTAAAGTATTAACTCGAGATTCTATAATTTTAAACGAGTATAAATATAATTGTTAGTTTTAAATTGAACTCACTGCGTTTGGCCTCCACGCCGCGTTGCACGAACATCAGATATTGATGCAGGGCATTGGCCTCATCCTCGTCGTAGTTAATGGTTATGTATTTGCGCAGCTCATGCGTGTACTTCTCATCGCCCGGTGCGGCGACAACGCCCGCCGAATACCACAAACAGAGGCGCAAATAGTCGAGCATCTCCTCGTACACATCCAGGCTGTAAGGTAGCTTGGTGCGGCCGACCACAACGCAGGCGGTGCTCTTTTTCAGGCGCTTATTGGCCATGTCGTGGACATGGGCCATCATCACCTGGAAACTGGGCAGCAGAACGCGGCGCTGCTCGAGGGACAAATGGTTAAAGTCGCTGATGGATTCGCTGGTATGTTTGCCCGTCTGCTCAATGGACGAGAGCATGCTGTAGTTGACGTGATCCTTCTTCGAGGTGCCATACAAATAGGTGGTCACGTTCTCACGCAGGGAATTGCTACAATAAAAATTATTTACCAAGTTAAATAACGTTTTAAGTGTTGGTTCAAACCTACCGTTCGCCAGCGATGAGCAGCAATAGATAACGCGCCGGCGCATAAAACTCCGGATAGCAGCTGGTCAGGAAGACGCTTGTCACGTTCTGCACAATTTGTATCTTGGACTCGGCATTGTCTAGCAACATGGCCAGCAGCAGATGCTGTTGCCCGTCCAGCTGCACATGCGACGGATCCCCATCGAGATCAACTTCCATGGCATCCGATTTGGTCTTGGTTTGCCAGGCAAAAGCCGGCGCCATGGAGACCAATGCTTCACGTATGGAGCTGTGCAAATCGGGTGCACAAGTAGCCAGATTATTAAAGTAGCCCAGCACAAGCTTCAGATCCTGGCTAACATCCTGGGGAAAGCTGCGCGCGTGTTGCGCCAATGCGGAATATGCCGCATTCTGCACATCGTTTGGTTCCACAGAGTCGCGTCCAATGACCTTTGTGATGCCCGTCAGTATGACTTTGGATACCTTGGAAACCACTTCGCGTGGACCGCTGTACGATATAAAGATATTATGTGCTATCAAATTTAAATTTAAATTTCATGCTAAATAAGTAAGCCGGGCAAAACCGGGTAATACTTGCTAGTTCTATATATTCATCTTTACTCACTCTCTTAGCACAAGTTCCACAAACTGCAGGGCTAGCACCTTGCACTTCTGATTGGTGTTGGTGCCGAAGAGTCCATCGAAGATCACCTGGAGACCCTTGCCCACATTGATGCCCTTGCCGCGGCACTTGATCAGATACTGGAGCAGCTTCTGCCGCACACGCGCACAACAGGGACGCGTCTGGCGCTCCGTCAGTTGACTCTGATTGCCAATGAACAGGGTGTAGAGCGAGGATGTAACAGTCGGACTAGTAAAGTCCAGCATGGTGCACAGTTTGCTCAGTTCGGCAATGGCGGGCGTTGCGACGCTAAATCGCGTATCGGCCGAGGCAACCACGAGCAGCACAAAGATCTCGTTGTCGCTGAAAACGCTGGCGCACAGGAAGCGCACGATGCCCTTCTTGATCTTCTCCAGCTCCTCGGCACGCCAATTGTTCGCAATGACGCGCTTAAAGCTATACGGACTCAGGCCCGGCGGCACATCCTGCTCCTGAGTAATGCCATACGGCAACAGCAGCACATCCTGCAGCAAGGACAAGAAACTGGCGCTTATTGCCGGCTTGTCCTTAATCTTAAACAGCTCGGCCCGCTGTGCCGGATCATCCGGTATTTTCATCTCGCTCAGGATGGGCAGCAGCAGCGTGAACAGCTTATCCTGATAGTTCTCCAACTTGCATTCACAGCCGATCACCTTGGCGGCCAGCGCTGTTTGCTGTTCCAGCGGCAGCCGGGGGAAGCCCATGCTGATGAAGATGATGGCGAAGTTCTTCAGGAATGTGGTGCTGTCTGGCGCCGCATATTGGTCGAGCAGTGCCTCCACCGGTATCTGAACCTTGCCGCGCGATGTAACGCGTCGCTTAATGTGTGTCAGCACCTCAACCACCTGGTGAAACACAATTCAATTCACATTAGTCAGATTTGCATTGAATTTCTGCCGCGTCATGCGGCGCCGGATTCTGTTTACCTTTGTGCGCACCCCATTGTGGGGTGAATTGATTTTAAGTATAACGGGCGTCAGAAACTTGCCTACAGTGGTCTCCAACTTCTCATCGCTATCGGCATTTCCCAGACGCAGTAAAACGCGCTCGAGGAGCTCTGCGAAAAATTCGTAGACAGAGTTTATTTGTGGCTAATTTAGACGGCCAAGTGGTTTGCCCTCTGGGCCAAGCTGCGTGACTTGACCCAAACTTTGCCTGTGGCACAGTTCAAACCCGCAGTTATCCTATATATATTGTATTTTTTTTTACCAATTTCTGCACCAGGTCCCGCTGTTTCCATTTTGCTTATTTTTCTTTTGTTTAGCGTCTGACAGTGTTGCCAGTGCAATGCAACAGCTGTAATTGACTGCGGCGTTGCCAGACTATCGAATAGCAAGTCATTCGCTCTGCTTCTTGTTGTTCTTAACGCGCACTATTTAAAATTCCAATTCAAGACAGAAAGCGCTTTTTAAATACTACTCCCCCTTCAATAAGTAGACACCATAATTATTGTTTAACTAAATTCATATTTATTGCAGTTAAGTTTCGCAGAATATTTTTTCTACAAATTTTTAATTTCCAAGTCTTTGTTGACGCCGGCCAGCAAACACTGCAAAGATAATAAATGGACTTTAGTAAAAAATTCAAGTTTTTTAGCAGCTGCAAGAATCTGATGATAATGTTCAGTATTTTTACTTTAAGTAAAAAGAGTCAAGTTTCTTCAGCAATTTGTTTTATGAAGACCGTCATGATTTTATCATCAGAAAATGATTAAAGATAGGAATTTAGCATAAATTTAATACACACCTTTAAATGAAATAGGAACGTCTGCTTGAGGTGCTGAAAAAGCTGTAAGAAACACTACAAAGTTAGACAAAGTATGATTAAATTTACATTTTTTTTTTGTTTTATTCAAAAAGAATAATGCTACAAATATTGTTTTTTTCCGTAGTGGTTGTCCTCACTTAAAACTTCTTGAAGCTCTTCTTGGCGCCCTGACCCTTGCTGACTTTCAATACATTGAAGCGCACGGTCTTTGAGAGAGGACGGCACTCGCCAATGGTGACGATATCGCCGTGCTCAACATCTCTGCAAGAATATAGAAAAGAAGTTCATTAAAGGTTGCTCAGCAAAATCAGGTAAGTACATTTGAATTTTGTTAATTGTTGTCAGTATTTTTACGTTTCGTAAAAAGAGTCAAGTGTCTTCAGCAATTTGTTTTATGAAGACCGTCATGATTTTATCATCATAGAAATAAGTTCGAAAATAGGCAGTTAGCTATGGAATATACCTGAAGGCGGGCGAGCAGTGGACGCTCATGTTGCGATGACGTTTCTCGAAACGACTGTATTTGCGCACAAAGTGCAGATAATCACGGCGAATGACAATAGTACGTTGCATTTTAGTTTTGCGCACAACACCGGTCAAGATGCGGCCACGAATTCTGACATCGCCGGTCCAGGGGCACTTCCTGTCAATGTAAGTGCCATCGATGGCCTGTAGGAAAAGTGAAGAGAGACAGCATTAGAAAGATCCTAGTTTTTAGGTGTGTGTAACAGTTGACAAGCGGTTTTTGTCTTGGGATCATGCATACCTCACGTGGGGTTTTGAAACCGAGACCAACATCACGGTAGCGGCGCAGCACCTTCTTTTTGGTGACGCCGGGCTTCACCTTACGGTTTAGGTTAACACCGAACTGCTTTTGGAAGGCGCGCTCGTTCTGTTTAGCATTGCATTCGACAAGTTATTTGGATGACGGGGTACACAGGGTATACGTGCGGGTATCGGTCGCAGGTGATGGAATGAAAAAAACGGGGAAACGCAACATTAGCGACATTTGCAGATACTCTTACCTCGGCGGGCGTCTTAAAGCCCAGCCCAACTTGGCGATAAAAACGCAAACGCTTTTTGCCATTGGCGCTCTTGCGACGTGTTGTCGGCACAGAGTGTTGTTTGCGAAATGCACGTTCCGTTTGCTAAATAAATAATATTAATCAGTTTTGCCCGAGTATGTTCATTGTGAGACAGCGTACACACAGCATGCGCACAAGTGTGGTTAGGTTGAACGTTGGCTTGCTTGACTGTAAATCTTTCTTGGCCAAACAATGCACTTACAAAGCTTTGCGCTTTCCAGCGTGTGTGCAGTCAAGTTCACAATGCACCGAATTTCACATTTCACAACGCATTTATTTTATATCAGCGCATTAAGTGCTGTATTTTATTTAATTTCGAACACATTTTTGCTGTCTTACCTGATCAGCCATGTTGGAGCAAGAGGAAAGAAAGAGCACGCGTTAATATAGAGATGAACGATATTTGCTAGCCAGTTACTTATCGAATGTTTTTTAAAGCGATAGTTATTAGTGACAGCGAATAGATGCTGGATACAGTGTCAAGCTGAGAACAACAATAATGTGTTAAAAAACACAGCTTATTAATTACAGAACTAAAAAAAAGTGTATATTCCATTAAAATTAGATGAATTGGTATGTATATATTTTCTTTATTCATGTTAAAGGGTAGATTCTTTGCTGCCACTGTGACTTTAACTATCGCAAAAAGTGGCTTTAATCGAATGTATATCGATATATATTGGACATGTTTATAATAGCTTGAAATTTCCTGCATGCATATCGGAAAAATAAGTGAATGCTCGACAGACGTAGGCTCGTTGATATGCACGCAGTGTTGCATTTGAGCGCGCGCTCAAAATATATTTTCGAACAGTAAAATCATATAGCACTTTTCACTGTCACCAAACGTCTATGATTTGGCTGTCCTATAGAAGCTTTTATGTTAAATGTGTTCTTTTCTGCTGCTGTCGCAATATTTGACAAGCTATTGACCTTCTACTGTCGCTGGCATTGACTTTGAATTTCGTACATAGCTAAGATTTTAAGCCACACTCACTGACAGCACTTGAAATCCACTTGAGTGGCTTTCAAAAAATTGCTTTTGTGCGTTCGCTTTGCACTGCTTTAGCAGCTTTTATTTTGTGCGGCACTTACAAATTTCCCAGATAACTTTTGCTCTTAACGGACACAGCTGGCAATGTACATAGTATGTCTATAAAAGACAAGTGAAATTACAAAAAATGCGTCAGCGTTAATTCTTGACATACGACAGCCAGTGAGCAGAGAAATATGTCGGATTAAAAATAATGACAGCATAAACAAGTGCAAGTGCAAGTAGAGAAAGCCATCCAGATTGCCTTGAAAAGATGATGCGCCCCTGGGCCTTCTGCAGCGCCAGCAACAACTCCAAGGTGAGACCAGATGCGCTGCCGTTGCTATAAATCCGTTTACAGCTAAACGTCACGGATGAGGGCCGGGCTCAGGCGCAGGCTACCTGCTCCTGCCTCTGCCTGCATGCTGCCTGCATTTCATTGCCATTGTTAGTGCGGCTGTCTGCAGCATAAAATAATGGCCGGAGAGCCCGGGCTCTGGCTTTGGCCCGTTTGCTGGGCTGTTTAAGGGGGGGTGGTGCTGACCTTAACCCGCTAAAAAATGATTGGAATGAAGCGTTCGGGGGGTTGGCCGGGCGTGGCATGCGTATGCTGCTGTTGCTGTCAAGGTTTTTCAGCGGCCTTACTCGTTTGCGAAGGTAAAATAGCTGCATTGCAACGGCAATGAAATGTTTTTGCCATCGTTTCGCAGAACGTATTTTTTTGCCCATGTTAATTTTTTGCATATTTGACTGCAGGTAAAACTAAAATTTTGCCAGAACCCACACACACACATACACACATGATTAAATTTAAAATATGACCGCGTGTGCAGCTCAATTTTTTGTTATTCATGTATTTTTTTTTTTTTAAATAAAAGCGCGCATTAAGCTTATAACTTTTTCAGTTATGTTTTATATGTTGTTGGACTTTGTTGTTAATGAAAAAAGTTTGATGGACGAAAGTTTGTGAAATATGCGAAATGCAAATTGAACAATATGCGGCCATCATTTAAATTCAATGCTTGAATACTTATTATAAACACTTTTTAAAGTGTAACTAATAAAATTTAAAAAAAAAATGGGTATAATGATTTCGTTTAAGGGTACGTTGCAAGTAAAATTTTTTTAAAACGATTTTATTTCATGTTGGATTCCAAATATAGATATATCTTCTTAAAATACATAGATAAATACATATACTATCAAAATAATGAGGAATGTGCGCTTTTAGAAGTAAACACTTTCAACGACATGAAAATAAACACAATATTTATATACATTTTTTATAACTAATACAAAAATTTATAAAAAGAAATAACAAATATTATTTTTTAACTACTGTTTCGAAATAAAACTAGGTTTTTTTCATGTAGAATACCAATCGAACCGAACAAGTTTATCAAGTTAATAAGTTTGCCACAAGATCGATAAATATCACTATTGTTCCTTATACTTTTAGGGGTCTATGGGTCGCAAATAGTGTTATAAGTGAACCAAATTTTTTTAAAGAGGTATAGCTCTTATTTCTCGTATATACATATTTTGCAGAATATTTTAGCACTTTATTTATTTACGAAATTTTTGTTCTCCACCCTGAAACTGCGGGAATTCGAATGTCATATTCATATGCTGCTAAGGTATCGCCAAGTCGAGCAGTCCCAACTAGGGCACCCTTAATTGTTCTTGCTGTTTTGCTAGCCGCCCTTCCAGCACTAATACACTTCAAAGCAAATTAAGAAAATAATTTCCATGGCGCAGTAGACAATGACTAACAAAAAATAAATAAATAAACTTATAAAAAAAAAAATATGATAACGGCATTAAGTGCAGCTTAACGGTACATTAGGTAAACAGTGTTGTCAACTTGGGCGCCGCAAAAAACAACACAACACAACACCAAACAACACACAAAGTGTGTGTACATATAAAACTTTCAAGTGGATCTGGAAGGAGTACGGGCGCCAAGCCATTGACCCTGTCAAGGATGGTGGGGGTTCAGTGCAGGTTGGAGATGAGGTGAGGGGTAGCGGGGTAGCTGTATCTCTCGTTCGTTTGTTGTCTAAGTGTGCGTGCATTTGAAAAGTGACCGAGATAATTTTTGGCATGCTTTGTTTGGTTTTACTTTTGCTGTGGCAAACACCCAAAAACCCCATCATCTACTACCACAGAAACCATCCCCCGCAGCCCCCATCACAGGCATTAAGTCCATACAATTTTGATGAGCAGCAGCTGCGGTTTAAGCCTAAGGTTTGGGTCTGGGTTTGTTGCCTGGTTCTGGTGCCTGGTTCTGGGTTTCTACTCATCGGCTTGTTTGTTCCTTAACAAATAAATTTATGCGCTGAGCGTGCTTCAGGGCAGGGGTTTGGCCGGGCGCGGGGTAGATTTCGGCTTGTACCTTCATCAGTACCAAAAATAAAATACAAAATACAAAAAAAAAAAAATAAAAACAACAACAGCAAACGCAACGAAATTATTATGATGCCAAAAAAGCTTTTGGGACATTGTTGCTGCTGCCTGTAGTTATGTGGCCCGCTCACCTGCACCACCCTTTCGCCACCCACCCAACCCCCCGCTAGACACTTTAATGGTGTGCCTTTTGCGAAGGGTTGCTGCTGTAATTATGCTAATTTGTGTAGAAAATATAAAATACATATTTTCAAATAAAATACCAGGCCAAAAGCCACCCCGGAGAACTATCAGCTTCCGACTGAATAGGTTTCGACGCTTAAAGTCTAACGGAAATTGCTTAAAGACTTTAACACAATTTCCGGTAAGTGCAGGCAGCAGCTGTCGTCTCCAAATACAGTTACAGTAAAATCTCTCTTGAGTGAACAAATGAAAAAAAAATGTAAATTGTTCATTTTTTTTGAAAGATTTCTTTATTCCATTTTACTATTAATCCCAATCTTAAAAATCTGCGAATATCTTTATGTATACCAATTTTCATGTTCGTGGAAAAAAAGTAAAAATTGAAAAAAAATCTTTGCTGT
Source organism: Drosophila melanica (assembly GCA_004143765.1). Classification (NCBI taxonomy): domain Eukaryota; kingdom Metazoa; phylum Arthropoda; class Insecta; order Diptera; family Drosophilidae; genus Drosophila; species Drosophila melanica. The sequence goes on from SCDT01001158.1 coordinate 18,785, forward strand.
TATGTTTCAATTTTTTTAATATCACTAATATATGTTTATTGTTCTTATTGGTAACACATTTTTTTAAAATGAATTTTCTATTAACTTACCTTGAGTTCTTTTTAAACATGATTTTTTAGCACACTTCATCAGTTCACTTTTTCACACTATTAACACAGTTAACAGGATTCGCATTTTTCTTATCAAAGAAAAATAATTGAAAATTGGCTTGATTAAGTTTTTGACTTTTACAAAATTGTTAAGCTAAGGGAATTACGAAAACAATTTTGAAGCTGCTTTAGCAACAAAAAAACTTTTAGCCAATTAACTAACAAGAATTCAGCATTGGCAGGTTGTGTTAAGTACATTTTGCCACTTGATAAACGCCAGCTGATTGCGTAATCGGCCTTTTCTATCAATCAACGGCTAATGAAGCCGCCCACAGAGCACACAAGCAGCTAATTGAAAACTTTTACTCCTTAACTAGCCGTGACGCCTTCTACAAATCCGGCTGCTCAACCCCCCAACCCCAAAAGTGTCTGGCCCCAAATTTTACCCTCTGCATATATCAGACAACCTGTACTTTTGCTTTTTCGCACTTTACGGGCGGCTTTGCTGTTTTTATGGCCAGCATAAAATGCCGTAAATGAGCGCCCAGAGGAAACAACGTGAACAAGACAGCAACAACGACAATAAGAAGACAAAAAGTTGCTGTTTTGTTTTGTTTTGTCGGTGGAAGGCTTTGCAAGAAACATGGCGCACATGAACCTTAGATATTGGCCATGCTGCTGTCTGAACTTGGGCTTATACTCTGTTTATAGTGCAAAAGAGTATATTGACTACGTACATCTATATCCTCTGAATCCAGAAATGAAATTTTTGAATATATACTCTATAAAACTGCTTTTGGTTTAAAGTTCTTAACTTCACTAAATAAATATAATTAATTACTGATTAGAGCATGAGGCAGTCGGTTGCAGCCGAATGACTATGTTTGACTTGGTTTTTTTTCTTTTTCTTATTGGTTATGTTTGCGCACGACATCCGTTTCCGCTGCAGACTCGCATAAGGTCGCTCCAAATGAGCGAGATTATATAATCTTAAAATGGTGACGTCACAAGTAAGTATTGTTGAAGTGTCCAAACTCTTATAAAAATTAAAAATCTAAGCATAAACCGATATTGTGAAATCACGCTGTCTGAAGTCGCGCTCTTCTATTTAAGCGCCGAATAACGGAACTACTCTTTGCCTAATTTCTTAAATCTCTCCATTTTGTGCTAGCTCGCTCTCTCTAGCTCTTAGTTGCTTCGCTTTTTCTGCACTGACAACTTCACGTGACGCGTTGTCGTAGATTTATTGTTCCGCGCGCGGTGCCACACGTAAAAGGAATTCGCATTAATTTCTTAAATTGAAGGCTCGGCCAGCATACATAAGTACGTATATACAGACATACATACTTACATTCGTACACATACATAAATCTATTTTCTTATTCCCTTTAGCAGTGAAGAAAATCGATGCGAATAAGTTGCCAACAGCTGACGCTGGCGTCGCCGATCTGAACATACATAATTAAATGTAAGTTTATCGTATTCTATTTATATATAGATTTATTTGTTTGTACTCGGTGCCTGCTAATTACGGCAAGTAATTTATGCCAGGTGTTCTATCTCATTTAATTTATGTAGAGCGTGTCTTGTGCAAAGTGCATTAAAAGTAAAATATTCATTCATTATTGAGTCTTTGTTCAGTTTGCGTTAAGTGGCAACGCTTTCGGCGAGCATCTTGTTGCTAATCAGTGATGAGCAATGTTGTTCGATATCGATTAATTGATTGCAAGTGCGAATATGAGACGTTAAGCAATTGTGAAAACTCAAAATTTAATTTGCTTAAAAAACAAATAAAATTTTTGGCTAAGATATTGTATTTGATATACAAATTGAAGTAGTTTTTCGGTTCTTTGAAAATATGTAGCATACTTTTCATAGTAAGCTATAGAAATAAATAATTTAATGCTGCTTAAGACATCTTTCATTTCAACAGTAAAGCAAAATTGCGACTTCTTTTTGTATTCTGTTTGACTGTGGTGGCAACTGCATCGTTATTTGGGGCAACTGCGCTTTGCGTCAGTGGCACACAACGAATAGTTTGTTCATGTTTATGGCTTTCGGCTGCTGGGCATGCGATGAATGCGCGTCGATTCCGGCTGGCGACCAAAAAATGAAAAAAAGCAAAAACTATTGTGCGCTTGCAAAGAAGATTTACGAGTTGCATTTATGAGTAGTTTGGCTCTGGTGCGGGCTATTGGGGTCCAGTTGAGTAATGCATGTTTTGTAATTGCCGCCATATATCAATTGTTAGCAGCCAATTTGGCGATCAATATAAAAACGCGTGCTCCGACCATTAACACATAATCATTGCCAGCAACGACAGCCGCAGCATCGGCATCAGCAGCATCAGCATCAGCAGCAACATGGACACACTGCTGGCTCTGGGAATGGAGCAAAGTGGTGCACATAAAGCGTGGGGCAGTAAAAACGGATGAGTTGCCGGTCGCAGTGGCCCGCATATTTGTATTGGCTTTGGTTGCGTTGTCCGTTGTCGTTGTTCCTTGTTGTCCTTCTCGTTCTTGCTGCTACCTTCATTAAATTACACACAAAGAGGCAGCCATGTGTGGTCGTGTCCTTGGTTTCAAGGATTTGCTGCGGCTCTGGTTGCCTACACAGCCTTGTTGCCCGCACTTGCCGCTCGTGTAATCGCAAATAATCATCCACTTAGCGTCATGAAACCTTATGCCAAATGCTCGTCCGGCTTCGCTCCACATCTGGCAGCTGGAAGCTGAAGAGCTGAGTTGCCACTAAAATGGCTGCCTTAAGAGACTCGGAGTCAGCATAAAGTGCCTGGACATAGTCATAATAATGTTTATTATTGTTGGCAATTGAGCACATGCTGACTGTTTTGTTTGCCCTGCCAATGCCACGCATAAAAGATACAAATGGATAGCACACACTTGGGATGGGAACTCTGACTGCGGCTTTCACGTTTTCAAAGGGGAAACCGTAGCTTAATGCCCGGCAAGTTGTCCTAAAATGGGTGTAGCTGTGGCTAAGATGCCCTCAGTCAGCTGGCAGGCACTGTAATTACTTGAACTTTTGCTATAGTTGAAGAAATTCAAGAGTTTTGTAAAGAAATTGTTTAAACAAGCATTACGTTTGTAAGGATAGCCCTTTTATATGGTTTAATACCGATTACTTTTAAGCCGTATTTTTTTTTTTGTTGACTTGAAGCGTATTCACAAAAATGTATTTTATTAATCTATAATTTTTACTACGATTTTGTTATCGATTCTACAACTACAAAATCGAAATGATAATAAGGCAAAAACTAGTTTAATATAAATTTTTATACTCGTTCACAAAGTGAAAAGAGTATATTGGTTTTGTGCAATGTCCGTCTTGCTGTCCGTCTGTCCGTCTGTCCGTCTGTCCGT